>SNQN01001391.1:48611-79837 GCA_008642245.1 Bassia scoparia
TTAGACGTACTATATAGATCTTCAGGGCAATTAGTGACACCAACAATAAGGTTCATGTTCCCGCTGCTAGTAAGAGAGTATTACAGATTCCGTTTTATTTCAAATATTCTCTTCTTGAAAAATTTCTTACAAAAAAACAACTATAAAATATTATTTTCCAAAACAATATTTTCCGATTTCTTCCTTTCTTTAACCAATTCGGTGAGATTTGGGTAGTTTAGGACGGGCACGTTTATGTGTTTCATTTCATACTTGTTATACTCTCTTTTAAGGGGAGTATGATGTGATAAAATTTTTTAACCAAACAACTTATTGCGCGAAATAATTTTTGCTACAAAATAATACCTTTTGATTATTCAAGATTATAAACTGAAATTTTCATGTCGATTGTCTTGCAAAGTCTTTTATATAATTCAAATTTTAAAATACAGTTCTACGTAAATAATTTTCGTTCTTACATATTTTTGTTTCCTTTAAAACAAAAAAGGGGCATTTGATTTAATTCTGTTTTGGTTTACATTATTATAGTATTTTGCGTACGCTCACGTTGTTATAGTAAAAGGGAAGTTAATTACACGTCAGTCATGTCCGCACATGAAATAGAAAAATCGAAGGACGACGTTATAGAAACGATGGATAACATTTTATTTTCTCTCCCGAATCCACCGGAAGAGTTTCAACGCTATTTACGGGCGTATAAAGCCGCGCAAGATAAGGAGGGTAAAATTAAAATTTTCCAAAGAATTTTGGATGACACRGCGTCAAGTGATTTTTCGAATGAAGAAGAGGACGACGTCAATGAGGTAGTCGACGAACTTGTCAACCCAACTAAAYTAAAAAGGAGCACTCGGAATCCGAATTCACTCTATAGGGATGTCACCATCGAAGACTCGGACGATGAGAACGATCCTGACTTTGATGAAGAACGTTACGATGAGAAGAAGGATAAACTTTCTAACGTCGTTCCATAGTGTCTTAAGACGTACTATAGTTCACTAATAAAAAAATTCCTCGCCTTGGTAGTATAATTGGCTTATTTTTGGGTTTCAATAAGTAGTAATGCTACAATACTTATCTCTCGTTTACATTCTATTTTACCCTATTTTCGTATGAAACAAATAAAGGATAACACGTGTTAGTAAAGTTATTAAAAGGGTATTTTCGTTTTTAGAAATTCTTTATTTTACTCATTTATCATTGGTAACAATTTATGAATAAACTTATTCTTGCACGCCTAGCTTTTATTTTAATTCTCTTTTCTCCTGTTGACGACTATTTTGGATATTTTATGGCAAATTTCAACAAAACTTCTATATTTCTTTATATTATTTTGTTATCAGCACATTTTATTTTTGACGTACTATTTCTATTTCAACTATTTTGGATACTTTGTATTTTTAATCTATTATTTTACTGGATTATTATTAGAATTCCATTTTGGGGATATTATCTCACTTTGCCCGCGCACTAAACTCGTGCCTAACTATTATGTGTTTCACTTGCTTGGAGAAATTATTTCCAATTTAATGCTTAATATGTGATTCTTTGGATTGTGTTTGGAACAATGGAGTAGGCTCATTGAGATACTCCTTTGAACCAACCACTGTATGAATGACATATTGCTATTATGAGTCTGGACTTGTTTTGATTATGTGTTCTTCGCTGAATCTAAAAGACTTATTCGTCTATCTAGGAGTAGAAGTGCGATGGCATGTAACGTTGCCGCTTTAGCTGAGACTATTAAGTTGTTAGCCATTTCCTTAGACAAGGATGTGTCAGAGCTAGTGATGGCAACAGACCGGACTCGGAGCGGATTATGCATAATCAGACTCCGACCCTACAGGAAGTCGGATTATAAATTAGCATCCGACTCCGACTTTCAAATCCGAGATCCGACTCCGATTCCGATCCGACTTGAATTCGAAATTTTCTCCCTTATATATATATATATATATATATATATATATATATATATATATATATATATATATATATATATATATATATATATATATTTTAAAAAAAATTCTCTACTTTTAAGTGTATTTTTTGTTTTTTTTCCTATGAATTTTCTTATATTTACTCTTTTTTTTATATAAAATAAAGTTTTTGACTATACATTGTACATAAGTAGCCTAATAAATATAAAAATTAAATGATAATAATTGCATAAAAGTCGAAGTCAGATTATATAGTTGGATTTTTTGTGAGACCCGACTCCGACCCTCCTCCTACTCGGAGTCGGATTTTTTTAACGAAGTCGGAGTCGGATTTTATTTATATCGAATTCGAAACAGATTTTTTTTCCCTCGAATCGGAGCGGATTAGGGTCGGATCCGAATTGAATTGTCATCCATAGTCATGGCAAAACGTTGTGGGAAAAGCTGCCCTGAATTCTATGGACTCAGCGGTAGCTAAAACCATTGCTAAGCTCCAACGCAGTGAGCTGATTCATTTAAGCAAATTACTTAAGTCCATGGCCTTAGTGAAGTCGATGAATTTCTTTGGGTTTGAGGAACCTGCTTACCTAGAAAGTTGGATTAGAATGTTTGACAAAATCTTCAAAGCCTTAGAGTGTCCCGAGCACATGAAAGTAATAAGTGCTTCATTTTATCTTAATGATATTGTTGATGCTTGGTGGTCCCAAAGGAGAGACATTTTCGAAAACCTACCTAACTTTGGATGGGAAACCTTTAAGGAAGAGCTAAGGAACGAGTTTTTCCCAAATCGGTTACTGAGTCACCAACCTACTGGAGAAGTGGAAAAAGTGCGTAACGAGAACCCATCTGATGATGTTCTTGGAGGGCAAAACCAACGGGAAGCTAGTAATTTCATGCCAAGCAGTCAAAATAAAAGAGCTGGTCAAGAAATAGGCAATGCTACTGGGCGTCTGTCAGCAATGGGCAGACAGGAGGCTGAAAAGTCCTCTAAAGTTGTCACCGGTACCTTCTCTATCCATTTCATCTATTATATCCCTGTTAAAACTTTGTTTGATCCTGATGTTACTTATTCTCTTGTCTCCACACTCGTTGTCACTCAAATAACTTTTCTGTTTCAAGCCCTATTGTTTTATCTGTTTAATTGCCCATGGCCGAAGTCATCCCTTGTGATAAATTCCATGAAGGCTTACCCTAAAACATCGAGAAGCCGTTTTTCTATTTAACCTCTTTGAGTTTGAATTAGCGGACTTAGATGTCTTTTGGGAAGGAATTAATTTGGGATATACATGGCTAAGTGAGATTGTGAATTACAGAAAGCGTACATAAGGGATCTATTGAAGAAGAATGTAACCTATAAGAGTCTTGAGAAATCGAATAGTTGGGGGCTAGTTTCTACCATGAAAGTTATGAAGTTAATAGTTAAGGGATATCCAGTATATTTCTGTTGTGTGAAAGACTTGAGCATGAGGAGAGTAAGAGAATAGAGCATGTTACAGTGGTGAATGAGTTCATAAATGTTTTCTTTCCAGAGGAGTTTTCGGGAGTGCTAACTAGAGAAAAGTTGAGTTCACCATAAGTTTATTTTCGAGGACTGCACTGCTTTCACAAACACCCTATAGAATGGCACCAGAGAAGTTAATGAGTTAATGAGTCAATTGCAGAATTGTTAGGGAAGAAGTCTAATAGGCCTAGTGCCTCACCTTGGAGAACACCAATTTTATTTGTGGAAAAGAGAGATGAAAGTTTTCGACTGTGTATTGACTATTGGGAATTAAACTATGTCACTGTAGAGGATGAGTATCATTTACCGAGAATAGATGACTTGTATAACCAGTTACAAAGAATGAGTGATTTTTAGGTTGACCTGAGGTCAAGATGTCACCAGTTGAGGGTTGCTAACAAAAACATTCCAAAAAATACTTTTGAGACTCGTTTTGGGCACAAATATTCGAGGATAATAAGTTTGGATTACACAATTTTTATGGAGTTAACGAATGGAGTATTTCCTGAGTACCTAGACAAATTGTGGTTGTTTTTATTGATGATATCTTGATATATTCGAGGAATGAGGGGGAACATGTTGCGAACTGTTTTGGAAACACTTTGAAGTCATAGATTGTTTGTCATTTTTCCAAATGTAAGCTGTGATTGGAGAAAGTTGTGTCTTTGGGTCACTACATTTCTAGGAAACCTATTTCTGTGGAACCTGCAAAGGTTAAGGAGGTTAGTGAGTGACCCATGCTTAAGAAGGTGACTGTTGTTTGATGTTTTATGTATTCTGGGGTTAACTGAGTACCTTAAAAGGTTTGTTCTCGAACCTAGCGAGACCTATGACCAATTTGATAAAGAGGGAGACCAAATTAGAGTGGGATAGACAGTTGAGTTAGCTTTCAAAACCCTTACAAATCGGTTGACAACCGCCCAGGCACTAGCATTGCCCGATAGACATGAAAGATTTGAGGAGTATAGTGATGCATAAAATCACGACTTAGGTTGTGTTCTATAGTGGAATAGGAAAGTGATAGGAGAGTCGAGTGCTATGTCAATTGAGCCATCCATACTTGATGTAATTAGGGAACAACAATTTATTGATGAATTTTTGCAGAGGATTAAGGAACAAGTGAGTAATTGTGCTAAAAGTGGAATTAAAATTAATGAGGATGGAAGTCTAATATTTAAGGGCAGGTATGTGTTTATAAACTTGTGGTGATTTGAGATAAAGGACCCTGTATGGGATAAGTTGTACAAAAACGTAAAAGAGTTATATTAGTGGCCGAACATGAAAAGAGAAATAACTGATTCGTTTCCAAAGTTAACTGCAGGAGCCCAGTGTAAGTGAGATTCAATATTACTGGACTTGTTTATAGGTTTAGAATGATACGATTTGGGTCATTGTTGGTTGACTTACTAGGTCGGCAATACTGTAATGACAAAGGAAACTTCAAAGAAGTATCCCGGGTTTTGTTGAATGAGTTTTGTTTGTTGAGGTGAGTTACGGGGACGTAACTATTTTCTTTTAAGGGGGGTAGAATGCGATATAATTTCGCGCTTTTGCTCTGTTTTGTTTACTTACTACTCCAATTTTGGCTTGTTTTGTGCTTGTTTTGTCAAATATTTACTTCAAGTTGCTTGACTTGGGCCTAGTAGGCATGATTTTGTTTAGTACACATACTATAAAAGTGTGTGAAATTGTGTCAAGTATGGTCATTGGAGAATCATTTCAGTGATACAAGTAGTTTAC
This sequence comes from Bassia scoparia, assembly GCA_008642245.1. Lineage (NCBI taxonomy): Eukaryota > Viridiplantae > Streptophyta > Magnoliopsida > Caryophyllales > Amaranthaceae > Bassia > Bassia scoparia. The sequence continues at coordinate 53,793 of SNQN01001391.1, forward strand.
AGCAATACAAATACCTTTTTCTATTGAAATTCTCGAGAGATTTTGTGGATTTTGGGACAAGTTTCGGGGACGAAACTTCTTTTAAGGGGGGTAGATTGTAATCCCCCGTAATTTTCGGATATTTATAATTATATTTTCTTATAAATATAAAACAATTATTTTATAAAACGATACAATTTATTTAAATCCCATTTAATTTTTATTATTTTCGCTTAAGATATATTTTATGATATCTTTTTACTTGATTTTATTTTATTTTATCCAAAACAATTGTTTAACAAAAAAAAAGATATTTAAAAGATTAATCTAGCCCTAAAACCTAGCTAATTTTAATAAATTCGTTTTCGAATGGACTGTTTTTCGTAAATCTGATTCGGTTTTTGATTTTTACTTATTTTTCTGTTCATCTATAATTTACGAAATTTGTGTGAATATTCTATACAATTATACACTCTGTATAAAAGTTTCATAAATTTTCGTATAGTTTTAGTATTTTAATAAATTATTACATCAGATTGACAATTTTCGATTACAAAATATGTTTTGTTATTAAAATTAATTAAAAATATTTGGCACGAAAATACAAGTTAATTATGATATTTTCAGAGTTATTAAACATATTCAAAGTGATTTTAACCATTTAAAATTATGGCTTTTAAAGTTTTTAAAGAAATAAATGAATGGTTTATTGTATAAGCGTTGAAGTTAATCTTTAAAACATGTTCGAGGTTGATTTTTAAAAGTTTTATGGGGTTTCAAGGGAATATGTATTGCTGTAATTTTGTGTTAGAATCAATAATAATTGATTTCTATTTGGTTGTAGGAGGAAATTCTCCTTGAGTTATTGTTGAAGTGAAAAACACATAGCTGGATTGTTTTCTTTTCAAGGTACGTACTACTTGCGGAACCCTTGATGTTTTTGTATGCTTGAGGGTGTTTGAGAACTTAGAGGCATGAGTAGGAAACGTCCATGAAATTGTTTGGTAGTCACGAATAAATTATCTATTTGTGTCTTGGTCTATATTCGTGGAAATTGAGGAATAAATGTGGGAAATGTTTTACTCTTGAAGATTGTTATGAAGTTTGTTAATGGTCATTTGTCTTATATGAGGTGGTTTATAATACAGGAATGAATTAAGTGGAGTCAAGTATCACTTGCTTCATGAGGTAAATTTTGATATATGGTTGAATTTAAGTGGAGTTAAGTGTATCTTGCTCCATGAGGCGATTTTATTACTCAGTCATGACATGATGTATGAATTGAGTAAAGGGATGTATTCAAGTCTTATTGACGAGGTTAGTTGGCTTGTCCAACAGGTTTTAATTAAAGGAACGATTAGTGTTAAAAAGAGTTTCAATGTGAATTGTGGTCTTGTTTGTGAGTCATGTGAATTTGTCTATAATTAACAGTTAAATAAATTATGAATGAGCAATAAAACTCTGGATTTGTGCACGTCTAGAGTATTGACAATCAGGGGTTGGGGTTGCGATTTTATTCGCTTCCTTTCTAGGGTCGTCTGATCAACGCGTCTCTTTATATTTATTTTAAAAATGGATTTTATCCAAAATGGGGTTAGTTTGAGATCTCATCTAACTATGGTGACGGAGTCGCGCCCGTTTGCCATCTGGTTTATTGAACTTTTGATGCCTTTCGACGGGGAGGCATGGGGAATTGAATTGTGGCACCTAGTGTGTTTGGTTGAACTGTGGCACCTCGTGTGTCTGGGACTTGGACAACATTGTCTATTGCTCAAATCATGTCTAATATAATATAATATAATATATTGAGTCATGTATTGGAGTCGAGTAAGTCATTTTGCAGGTACAATCTAGTTAACAGAAGCAGTTGAGGATTTTGGGATTGTGTTGTATTGGAGCAGATATATGTAATATGTAATTGAAGGTTTTGGTCTAAATTTGGGATCAGTTGTTTATGCATAATATTGTTAAGTGGTTATGAACACCACAATTGGGTTTTCTTTTGTTTCTAAACAGGTGTCGTAACTCGGTATGTCCAGTTTTTAGGGGAGATGTGTCCGTTTGTTTTCTCGTCTTCGTATGTTGTATGTACTCAGCTTTGCTGATTGCGTGTTTTTGTGTTTTGTGTATTGTCCACATTTTCTTCTTTTGGTGGACCTGTGATGATCCTTATTTCACTTGGAAATTATGGGGAGCAGACTTTTTACAGGATTTGCAATCAGGTGACTAGCCTTGGATGGTTGGGATGAGTGAGAGCCGATCGTACTTAAATAATTTGTTCATGCATCGTGAACCTTACAGAACGATTTTATATTTCGAGTTTATTATGTTTGAAAAGGAATTATACCGTTATTTGCGAATAAGGACCTTGATGGTTCCAACTTGTCAAATGAATTTTTATATTTCAGATTTTAACCCTTTGGTTTGAACTATTTTCTACCTTTGATTTCCGTTGCAAAATATTATTTTAGCCTAAACATTTTAACATGTGACAGTGGCATGCCAATAGTTCTCCGTATTTTCGGCTTAATATTTCACAGGTAAAGTGGAGAATTATTGGAGTGTTACATCTTGTGACATAGAAAAGATGAGGAACATACTTTGGTAGCAATCTTGATCGTGTTTTTGACACAGTTTTAATGCCAATAGTTGAGATATGTTCTATCTTGAGTTATAGTGAAATTTCTACTTGTTGTATACTTTGTTAAATTTTAGTTTTGCTTGTGCTTGTTTGTAATTTAGATTAGGATTGGAATTTGTTTACTGTCAATACACTATTTTTAAACCGCTAATATTGAAGCTTTTATTAAGCACACATACATATTGTATTTTCATTGCTACCGTGTCATCATATTTAAGTGTAATTTCACTCCCCTTTAGTTTAATCAAATACGGAGTACTAAGATTATAACTGCAAAGGAGTGAATATTGACGATTGTGGAGTGGGAATCGACACTCTTGAATAAATTTTCAATTGTGATCAGTCGATCAAAGGACGGACAATAATAATATGCGTAATGTATTAGTCTTTTTGTAAGTTCTTTTCTGCAGTTTTATGGTCTCTAATGCTATTACAGACTACAAAATTTAGTCATTTGATTGTATTGATTGAACTACCAAAGTTGAGATGCTAATTTTTGGTGCATTGTTTTACTTTAAGTCTAGTAATTTAGAGTTTTGCCAACACTTACTTTTGGAACAATTTTTGAAATGAACTCGGAATTTGAGTGTTGGACTATTATTGGGTTTTTGATATTTGTCAATCGGTTAATCCAATATTATGCTAAATAATTTGTGCTGTGGTTGTGGTTTCTATTTCGGTCCTTTTTTTAAGGTAGTATTTTCCTTTTTTTGCAGGGGGTGGTGCAATTCTTACAATTGTTCTCGTAATAGATTCTGAAATAACTTTCGTCTGACCAGCTGATGTTGAAATGATATTTTCTGATGTTGTGAAACAAGAGTAGTTTGCTCCTGTAATGTATGCTTTCGAAATGCAAGTTGTAGTTAAAACGAGAACTCAAATGGGACGTGGTTTGCATAATCAATCACCGTTTTGTTTTTTTTTGTTTGTAAAGTTTACATTTGGAGGTTTTCTTTGGAGACATTGAACTTATTGTGGCAACTTGCAAATCGCAATAAAGATGGTAACCATACGACATGTTATGAATTTAGGTATCCCTTCACTTGGTTACACGTAATTACGTAGTTTTCAAAAACCCGCAACTAATTAATCAATGCTTAAAGTGGCCCGCGACGCGCATCACACGCCATGGCACACTAGTAACTTCAAAAAAGAATTAGATATATTAAATGAAAAGATTGTGCTATTGATGGGTTATGCAAATGTGACAACCATTATAGGATGGTTTGGGGATCATAAATTAAAAGTTAGTGGAATATAATGTGATAAAAGGAGATGAAATGAGAGAAACATCTAATAAGCATTTCGAGTTTTCATACCTTTAAATAAATTCGTGCTTAAGTAATTGTTGCATTTAAAGCACGGATTCCTTAAGGGAATTTCCTGATAATGGTTTTTTTTGGACAAGTAAAAAAGCTTTCAGAATAACAAAACCAGAAAATGACTTTATGGTGCATAAACGGATAAACTCATTTGGATAATATGTTTTCAAGGTGCATTTACTTCACCTAAAGTTGATAAGTCTGTAGGTTTGATGCAACACGGGAAAGGCTACACATACAAGCATTGTATGTGGTGACCCACATACAAAGTGATGTGTAAGCAATTTATTGATTAGTTAGTTGAGACCCTTTTACATTTAATTTTCAATTTTTATTTCATTTTTTTTTGTGTGAAGAGAATGTTTTATAATTTTAATGTGTTGTTTTAATTTGATTGACTTAGAGAAACTTTATATGTGGATTCCACATACCAGGGATGTATGTGTATGAGTATCCATGCAACACTAAAAATAAGGTGTCATTAGAATCAATCGGATTAATTGTAAAATAAATAGATAAAGGAGAATAATTGAGCAACCTAAAACGTTACCAACCCTCTAAGACACAAGAGAATAAAGTAATATTATAATTTGTAATAAACTAAAAAGATATTTATAAAATAAAGTTTTAATATTTTCTAAACCAATAAAAATTCAATATTAGGAGGGTCAACCCTTAAGGTCACCCTATTTATCACTACCCATAGATAAATTGAAGTCAAATTAATTGAAAAGAATGCAACTTAAAATTAAAGTATAAGACAATTCAAAAAGTGATTACACAAAAATCACATATCGGCTTCACGTTGGTCAACTCGGCTTGTTGTGCTTTATAAGTTAAGCTTCTAAGGAGTATAATAACAAATAATGGAGTAGATGTTTTTAAAGATTCGTTGTAGTATGACTGTATGAGGTAGGAAGGAACAAATGAACAATTGCATTGTTTGGATTTGTTTCAAGACTACATTGCCTTAAATCGAAACTTGGGATGAATCCTAATTTGATGGTCAAATTAAATATAGACTCTATATTTAAGGTGACTTTTCTTTATCTTATTTGACTTCAACTTATATGAACTAATTGACATTTATTCAACCTTATGCATTAGTGTTGTTTCAAACCCTGGACACTCAATAATACCGATAACCTATGATCAAACAATGACTTCAATGCGCGCACACATATATTGACTTATCATTTTTTACTAGGCACAAGATAACAAGYAYCCCCATTGCGTTAGATAAAAAAACCTAAAATAGAAACATTAAATTAAATTAAACATTAACGTGTGATTATGACATCACAACATTTTTACTAATTTAGGAAATATATTTGATACTTAACTAACGTCTAGAGCCGTTGGAGTTTTTTTGTGTGTAAATGAGACACAAAGATAGAGTATATATTTATAACGGGAGAAGAGATATGAGAATTTGAACCTCTAAAGGTAGGCTCGAAGCAAAACCACTGCTCCAAACCCATTCCTCGGTGGTTCCAAACCTTTAGAGGGTGTTTGGCATGGAAGAGGGACAAGGAGAATAATAATTATTGGGAAGAGGATTAGGATTTGAAGTTGGGGACTTTGTTATTTTTATCCCTATCTTTTGTTTGGCATAAGGTGAGACAATGATGAGATAGCAATAGAAATGAGATGACAATTTGCTATATTACCCACTTTAAAATTTGATTTGTTTAAGATAGAAAAAAAAAATAAAAAGAGGTATATTAGTCTTTTTATCCTAAGTATGAAAAATCCTCATCTGGCCATCTTATACCTCCCTCTACTAGGTACAAGAATAGAGGGAAAAAATCTCATTTTATCCCTATCTTTGTCCCTTTTATTTTCCCCTATCCTACAAAACAAACAAGAGATAAAAGACACTTCAAAAATAAAATCCTTGTCCTAGCTGAGAAATGATAAACATCTCGCAAACATTGTCTCAACGCAACCTAACATTATCCGACAATTTAAGTTGTGTTGATCAACTTTGACCCGCGTTATAGTCCGAGCTACTATGAGTTACTACTACCTCGTCCTAGCTCTTATCCCACAAAACAAACAAACTAAATTAATGCATCAATAGTCAATAAACTTCCCTTATACAGCAATGATGAGCCAGAAGTTATGGGCCTGTTGTTGTTGTGTGTGGACTTTCACCTGCAAAAGTAACTTTGCAATGTGAAACTTTAATGTCATGTAAAATGCACATTTTGTGCCTCACATCTTTCAAGTATCATTTCTGATGTTTGGGTACTTGAAACTCTGATGATTATAAGACTTACTCATTTTAGCATCATACATCAAGGTGCCACGTGTCAACTGACTCATCATTAGAGCTGTGACACGTGTCAATCTTAGTGATCCAATAGGACCAATACCATGCATATATATACTGATATACARATACAAGAAGGGCTGCCAATGCTGAGGATCTTTTACGCGGCTGCTATTAGTTATACTGTATTCATTTCCTTAGGTATTTTGATTTTTGAAACATGTGTTTCAACTTTCAATAAAATAATAATGAACCATATTCACCTTTCACTTTGGATATTTGTAAAGAAAATATCTTTCAAAATCATCTACCGAGTATAATTTTTTTCATTATAATCTTTTAATTACAATCGCACTTATTTTTTTATTTCTTTAATATAATACAGAATTACGGAAGAAGTACTCTCATTACTCTTTGCTACTTTTGCGTTGAGTAAGGGCATGTTTACATTAGCTTATTTTCAATTCAGTTCAGTTCCATTCAGTTCAGTTCAGTTGATTTCAGTTAATGTAAACAAGCCATAAGTAGATAATTTTATCTTTTAGAAATAAGAATGTGCCAATGTTGACTATAGATGAGTTGTGGCCTATGAGGCTTATAGAGTCAATCTTTTTATACTATTTATAATACGAAGTACAAGTAATAAAAATTAGAGACAAGGTATATATATTACGGAGTAGAATATAGTAATAATTTAAGGTACATAATCCAACTAATAATAGAAAATATATTTTTGAACTTTAACCAAAATCTTAAACTAGTTAAGACTCGAGATATAATATATTCTCTATCTTTCGTCTCAATAACATACTACGGAGTACTAAAATTGTGTCGTGTCTATGACTATGAGATCCTATTTATAATTTGGTGATGTATCACTCGCAAACTCATACTGGATAACACCGCATTACGTAGTTTACTTGTGGAACCATGATCGTGACTTTGCAGGTTGTAGGGCCCACTCATATTCAATTTCGGCGGATGGATAAGATTCCAATGGATATTTGTGACGGCAAATTCTAAGATTCTCGCGGCAAAATAAACTTTCAAGTTTCATACTTCACTGTTACATTTGGTTGTATTTCCATTATTATTATCAGTGCATTTTTCAAWAGAAATGTCATGTTATTCTACTAACAGGACGTCCTATCATACTCCTATGTGAGTCTCTGTTACAACTTACAAGCGGCCGATAATGATAATAAAATCTTTCCATCGTACAATTGGTTGTATCTTGTACCTTACARAAGTACAATGATTGTACGGAAATTTGTCGCATTACATGCTATGGAGTTCCATGTTTTATTTATGTACAATTGGTTCTACACACTACCTATGTTGTAGTTGTACTACATTGGATTACTTTGTTATGTTTTGTGATTGACTTGTGAAGATAATTCACTACAATAATAAAGAATAATATGATTCCAAACTTTTAACCTTTCTTAATTCTGAATAACATTAGTATGAGGATGAGGAAGACTTCCTCAAAGATAGGAAGTAGAAGATTGATTTATATATATATATATATATATATATATATGTATGTCCTCTGCAACACTTGGTATATAATAATAATTATTATTATTACTCCTATATAATGTGTACACATGTTCATTATAATTTTAGTAGGTCTTGGAAAAAACAAACCTAAATGATTGGGGAGAGAACTACATCCACTCCTAGTTCTTTCCCTTACAATCTAACTAGTAGCTAAGATCAAGTACTCCCTAATTTCATATTTTAATACTAATAAAGAGAAGATAAATAAACTTAAGTACTACTAATTACCCTATATTTACATTTTACATATTATTACTCCAACCTCACTTCCTAGTAGTCTCAGGTTCACTGCTTTCCTCGAGCCCTTATTCACTGACATGTAATAACTTAGTTACATACACACTAGTTTTTGTTGTTATCAGATTTTGTGGTGCTGATCTTTCCCCTGTTTTCAATGTATGGTTGGTTGTCTAATTAGACCAAAGAAACTGAAAGCTGTCATCGTATAGGTTCCCAGACAGCAGTCCTGGTTCATCGGATATCGAAAATTCAGGCTGTTGATCAATGACAGACTGTGGAAATCCGAGGGTCATTGCAGTTTCAGACCAGAGTGCATCATCWAGCTCTGGCAAACTAGGGTTGGGGTTCTCCCAGAGGCCATGGTTGAGTCGAACTTCGTTCTCACCATAGCTCTCAGCACTGGTGGTGCAGTCAGTGATTGTCGAGGCGGAATTTGTATCCTCAATGGCGAAACTAATGTCACTTGCCCCAGAAACTGAGCTGGTACTAGGTGAGCAACCTAGGTTGTAGCAGTTCTGATAGCAAGGCAACTGAGCCTGGACTTGAGCCTGAGCCTGAGCTTGAGCTTGGGCTTGGGAATGTGCTTGGGATTGGGCTAGGGTGGAAAGGTGGGGAGGAAAGAGCTCAGGCAAGTTAAGCTTGGCATCAGACCCATAGAGYTTACGAGCAGCAGCATCATAGGCTAAGGCAGCATCATGGGAGGTGTTAAAGGTGCCGAGCCAGAGGCGTGCGCCACGGTTAGGCTCACGAATCTCGGCCACCCATTTCCCCCAAGTTCGCTGCCGGACACCCTTATAGGTGCAGAGGGCATTCTCAGGGCCCCCTTTGCCCCTCATACAGCCCTTCCTCGAGCTCGCCTGACAAACCTGRTGTTTCTTCCCCTGTTTCTTCTCACCAATGCCCAACCTGGACTTCAACATTGTAGGAGACWAAGGGATATGAAAGCAGTGATCAGGCAAATAAAAGCAAACAAACAATGAGAAAAAGGAATGAAGATGGGAGAAAAATGTGAGTTCGTGTGTATAATAATGTTGATGAGCTAAGCTGCAATCTTGGATTACTACTATAAAGAGTATCCTGTGTGTTATTTATACGCTGCAAAATAGGTGGGAAAATTGAAGGGTGTTTCCTAGTTTTCCTGATACGTGTCTACTGTGAAATCTGGGTTGATACCTGTCAGCAGTAACCTGTTCATCGTGTCTCATAAAGATCTAAATGCTCCATATAACAACCACACTTGGCAAACTAAATCTGAACACACTAATATATACTATTTTTTTCCCTTTAATTTTCAAATGAAAAAAAAAATCACATGACAAAAATATGATATTATGCAAAAAGAAAGGGAAAAAAAAACCAGTTTTCTAAACTAGGCTTTTAAGAGGAGGTCCAGGGGTTGTGAATCCATCTCTGGGTTTGGATAGGACTAATGCAGCTATTGGGTGGAGTGTCAACAATGCAAGATAGTTTTCTCTCTCCTAAAAATGAAAAATTAAACAGGTGTGTTTTGAAAGAGGGGATTGTGGATAAGCACACACCGGGAAACTGAATTATGCAAAATCTCCTCCACTGGGTTGACAGTTTGCAGGAGCCTGCATGTCAACAAAGGTTACGTGGGACAGTCGTCAAAACTTGTCCACCATCATGTCTTACGTAAGAAGGAGCTCACAAATATCCTACTTTCAGTGTGCTCATCAATTCACAACCACAGCTTCTCAAGTACAGAGAGGTGGGGCCCACYTCTACGACAGTTGTCGGGCGACAGGCGCGACAGGTGGCATCAGAGAGTTTCCCCATCAGACGTGTTGTCCTTTTGGGACTCTCAGTTCACACAGGGTTTGGTTGTTCGAGGAGTCAAAGGTAGGCGTGGCCAAACCCAAAGGCCACTGCAGTATATTTCTCGAATTCTGGGAATTTTGATGATTTTCAGTGCGAATGACAGTTATGTACGTTTTTAAGAGGAGATTCTCATAAATATCATGACATACTTGATACTTGGTAAATTTAAAAAGTGAAAATGCCAAGAGGATTAGTCTTACAATGGGATGTATTGTGTACCTACTACCTAGTATAAGATAAAGATAAAGATAGTGTTTCATCAATATGTTCACTTCAATGCCAACTAGCTAAACAAGGAGAATTTTAGAGACTAATCATACGATTTCATAGGTACTTGTAACTTGTGCGACTGGAAGTTTCAAGAAGCAGAAGTCTTCCATACCGGTAGGATGTAGCACAGAGGTCCATACTCCATACCATTTGTTTCACTTGCTCAAATCATGCGAACTTAGTTTAAACACCCTGTAACATGTTGCTAAGGCTTTAAAACCAGCAGGGGTCTATCRACTGTATCCTCGAGACTCTAGTTTATATGAGGCCTAGTCGAGATGAGCCTGGTTAAGAGGACAAAACACAACGACCAATAATCATCAGCCACATCAATTCTACAGCACATCCAGACTGGAAAATGAGAGGGGTTTTAAGCAATGCCCAACAAGCACAAAGACTATCAAGCATACCTTACTCCTTAAGTTATATCACAAGGTCATCTGTAAAATGATCTGAACCTTTACTGTAATTTTATATCCTGGTTGCAATTGATCTCATTCTGTATGAAACCTTTCACATTTAAAGAAACTCCTACCGTTGCAGCTMAAGTGGCATTTCTTGACATTTCCGCAATGCTTTCCTGATTTCTTGCAACATTTCGGTAATATGGATGCCTTTCCTGAATTATTCAAAAGATCTCGGATCAAAAAGAGATTAAATGTAAAAAAAAATTAAAAACATGGAAAGAAAATAAAATAAAATTGAAGAGTTAGACAGCAGTCAGCACAGCTTTTACTGCTGTTCAGTAAATCAAAGATCATACACAAACATTCCTGATCATATCAATCAATTAATTAAATGTTAGACTCCACCATGATTCTAATGCTAATACATGACACGTGTCTAAACTCCAGTCCAAAGCAATTCAAAAAAGTTAATTAACTCTACAAAGCAAAAGCTTAGATAAAGAAAAAATTGAACTACTGTATCTAAGTCTTAAACCTGTTGATTAATAATAAATAGTAACCCTCACCCATAATGAAGATTAGTTTAGAGTTTAGACACTTTCCATTTTATCCGATACTCCACCTCTCCCAGAATGCGAATTAATCTATGTACTCACTTTCCATTTTCATCTGTCCCAATATAGTTTAGATATTTTTAAATCAGACAAAGACCCTTCAATTACTCAATACTTTTCTCCTCCATCCTTTGTTCTTCTCTACATAGTATTAAATTATACTTCACTATCTTCCAATCTCATGTGCCTTTTTACTTCATATAACTTTTGATGACTCGATCTCAATTTATCTCCTAACCTAAGTTCCATGATAAGTACGCAAACTTTTCAGGTCAGAGCGGCTGAGGTTGGCTTTGTGTAGACATTCAATTTCTGGTCAGGACTTTTTCCTCCAGTTCAATCCAAACCAACAGACCCACTTTTGGGTCTCTACATTTTCTTCCTCTTGCATACTATAGCAGTGTCAATCCCTGGACATCTTCTTACAGATTAGAATGTCACTGTACTCTATTACACTGTTTCACAATATGTAAACATTTCCCAGGTAGTCTAACTAATATAAAAACCTAAATAAGCATTAGATCCTCACATAGTCACTTCACAGGTCAAAGAAAGACTGAATACAGTTTATTTTCTATGATTTTCATCCTTATTCTAAATTCGCCCGTGCAATTTTTTTTGTAAAACAGTATAAAGCAAAATGCCGGATAGGCTGCGAGGATAGAGAACCAATCTCACATGCCCATGTAAAGCTCCAAGTTTGACCTCGTCTACTGCACATTTGAAATAAAAATTTGCAACCAGAAAAAGAAGATGACAAATAACAGAGAATAACTTCCATACAGCACTGCCAATATAAGCATGTTGAGGTAATGAAGTTACTGCTGTTCTAAAAATGTGCCCTCTATGCTGCATCCACCGAATCTTGATAAAATGTACTTCACATAAGAATATTAATTTGTCTAAAAGGCAAAACCTAAACACAACACAACTACTGTGATCAATTACGACTTGGTCCAACTGAAGATTATTTAGCTCAAAGAAGTTTCATGTAGCGGTGTAAATTGTGAGTTCCATAGTTCCACTCTATTCACATTTCTTTAGTCATGACAGCCCAACTCTTGAAAAATGGATGAAACACTTAAACAGTTCCTCTAGAACCAAAATCATGAAAAAGTTTGATTAAATGGGTGCATCTGTCACTTGGACAAGCATCTGTATGTGGCTTCTCCAGCTGAGTCTGAGTAACATAGGTCTCACTAAGATCTCATTTAAAACACGAGACAACCCATATACAATATAATTAGTCTCCTGGCCCTACGCAAGAACAATCATATGAGGCTAGACTCCCTATCTGGTTGMTTAAAAGAGGTTTTTAAGGATATAACTATATTAGATGGAAGTAATACTCAAAATCCTGGTTGATAGAAACGTCAAAACTATCAAAGATTGTAATGGAATTGAGAAAAAAAACAGTAAAATGCACTAGAAGACAACAAAAAAACCTTACCTAATGTAGACAATTTCTACTTTCTAGTAAATCAAGTTGATAGGTGAAAAATATATAGGTAACAAATCCTCTGCATATTACTAAATACCTTATCAGTAACCTAAATTTTTCTTGCTTGTKTATCATGTACCTTTGCAGATACTTAAAAGAAATCATTTACTTCTTTGCTGAAATTGCTCAACAGTCAAATAATTCAAACCTTTTTTACGTGTATTTTTGACATGTCTCCAAAGTCCAAACTCACCACAGAGATATTATATCATTACAAAAGGCTAACCTCAACTGAAGTATTTATCAATTTATGTAACAAATAACGAGAGTTACCATTCTTTTCTTTTCCAAATGAAGTTCCATTTAAAATTTATTAAGCATTCGACATTCTAATCAATTCATCATCTGCATTAATTTCATTGACTCATGTTTCTTACATATATATAACCTCAATTCAACCATTTATATGTCTCTCCTCATTACTTCCTTTAAAGGCCTTTATTGAAAGTTTATTTATTTGGGGAAGGGGGCAGTAATTTAGGGTACAAAAATTATCTTTGGCATGCCATTTACAACTTATTTACTGTGTTAGTGAAACTACAAATACAGCTCCAAGCTGAACCACAGGATCAGCGTCTCAATATCTTACGGCACCTAACAAAGGCCTCTTAATATATGGCACACAAAAGAAAGCTGGCATCTTAGTTCCATTTTCTTTCTGAGTGAAAATATTGCAGATGAGTAGATGACCATGATTGAGGGATATTAATTGTCACTCTAAGCTTCCATTCTATAGTCTATTAAAAATGCATCGCATAACTGAGTAATCGAAGTTTGACCACTTGGACTTTCACATTGAGTTATATGAGTGTATGCAAGAAGGGTATTGAATCTTCTCAGATAGCAACAAGAATAGTGTAACAGATTCCATCAAATTTCGCAACATTATCAGCAGATTTTCACGTTTACAATCCATATCTGACTACTCAACTCAACCACAGCACATGGGGCCATAAATGCAAAGTAAAATACGAGAAACTTAAGGAAACATATACAAGTCACAAAGAACGATACAACCTCTATACAAAAGAAAACAAAAATGCTGATGTGACCAGACAACCACAATGACCAACAGGTTCATATTTAAAGCTTCAATAAAGATTGATCTTCTAATAAGGTTGAGTATGTAAGCCAGATGCTAGAATTAGTGGTTACTTACAGCACACTGACTCCTACAACAGAGAGAGGCCGTGGATAGTCCTCAAGCTCCTTATCTCCTTTGTCTTTCTCAGAAACTGAAGAGAGTGTGYCATTCTGTTCAAAGGATGTCAACATATTCTGAGCTGCATCATTAGAGCTTGCTCCTAATACTGCTGGTTTGGATTCAGTATCTTGACCAATTTTCCAAATTTCTTCGGTCAAGGATGGAAGCCTATCCATAACCTAGAAGGAGCAAAAACAGAATGAATCAATGACTAAACTAGTTGTAATGAGACAGCCATAAACAAAAAAAAATTTAAAAACCAACCAAGAACAGTTAGTGATTACATACAACAAGATAAACTAACAATATGTTTTCAGTATGGATCCTTTGGACAGCAGAATCTAGGAGGTTAGACACTAAGAAGAGATCATGGGAAAAAATAATAACTCCTCCTAAAATTTCTAAAGTAATAACATAAAAGGATATGACCAAAAAAATATAATTACTTTCATATGGAGTGAAAACAAGCTTAATTAACGAACAAAGAAACTTAAGCAGAACATAAAAGAACGAAGTAATGGAAAGTATTTCTGTAAGAAAATTAATAGTGATGGGGAAAATTGGCCTATAAACAAAACACACACACACACGACGCACACGCACACACACGCACGCACGCACAACACACACACACACACACACATACACGCACGCACGCACACACGCACGCGCGCACACACAACACACACCACGCACACGCATACACACCAACGCACACGCACACACACACATGGCACAGATAACCCAGACTTCCAGGGCATGTTCATCTAGAAACTCAAGGTATGTTTCTGTTCCAGTATATCACGGACCAGCTAACCATATGAAACACTAAATCAATATAACTTCCTGCCTTTTCTGAATAGATAAATCGGTTTGAAAACCCTCTTGTAATTCGTATCAAGTTTTATTTTTATTTATTTTTAAATAAAATGTGTCACCACTTACCTACAGTCAATCTAAGGACATTTAGCAGGTATTGTCACTATTTATTGTCCATTGGGGGTATTGTAAGGACATTGAAACATGGCTTTATTTTTGGGCTTAAGGCATTATTTGCAACCACATTTCTAGGTTTAAAGCAGTAGCAATGAGGAGCTTAATATGTTAAGCAAAGCAGTAAATAGAAAGTGATAATACCTGAGGAAGGTCAATTTTATTCAACACAACAATAAATGRTCGTTCAAGATAATCAGGATTATACATCCGCAGTTCCTGCAAGCAAATAAATACATTAGTTTTTTACACTAGAGGGACCAATGAGACCCAAAGCACAAGCAATCATTATTACTTAAGATTTTGTAACAAGTTCCTTTCTTCAAAATAGTTTCAACAGTAGCAACAAACAGAATCATGGACTCATGGAGTCTAAAATAATACTGAGAGAATTATTCTATCTGCTGCGTATGGAATAGACTTACCAGTGTCATAAGTGATAACTCATCTCATAAATTAGATAATATGTGACCTATAACCCCATTAATTTCAAAAACCAAAGCCTCGTGACAGTTTAAATTCAAGTCCGCATAATCACAAAACAATTCTTTACTCATTTAGGAAAATAAAGCACATGGTGATTATTGTTAACACCGTCAATAGTCAGGAGAAGCAACTTGCATCATAATGTAGGAACAGGGAAGCATGATACGGTCCATTTAATTGCTCTTCTATGGAAAACAATTGTTTCAAAAAAAAAGAAAAAAAAGAGGCATACTTCTTTAACTGTTTTGTAGTCATTCACAGGGTCCTCTGCTGAGGCATCAACAACATGGACCARTACTCTAGTTCTCCTCAAATGCCTCAGAAAATTACGACCAAGACCCTGCAGAATGTGAATAGAACATCAGCAGCGCATTTTTGCCAGGGTAGGTGGTAGGGAGAAAAATTCATCATTTAAAATACCTTTCCCAAATGAGCACCTTCAATAAGACCAGGCAAATCTGCCAACGTTGCCTCAGAGGAATACATAGCAGCCCCTAACAAAGGGTCACCATTGAGCCGTCCAAGGTTTGGCATCAGTGTCGTAAATGGATAATCAGCAATGTCAGGTTTTGCAAGTGTAATAGATGATAAAAGTGTAGATTTGCCAGCATTCGGAAGTCCCTAAGAAAGAGTAAAAACACAATTATCAACACTCTAACAACACCAAAATCAATTATGAAATAATGGTGAACAGAGCCTAGGCAATTTAATTGGGAAGAGTCTTCTGCAAGGGTTGGGGTTCGAGGGGATTATCGTGATTGGCATTGATGGTCATCTTGTGGGTAATGGTGCATGGTGGTGGCAGTTGGTGGGTGGTTGTATTGAGATAAGCGGCTATAGGTTAGCGAAGGTTGCTCGTGAATTCATGATTTTAGGGTGAGTTCCTTTCACCTTATTAGACACAAACTAATCATAACTAAAACCTAACGCAACTCACAGGCAACCACCATAAACGCCTGATATCAAACCCGAAGACCCCGATTGTTCCTATTATTTACCGTCGCATCAAACCTTATTGAATATGTTGAACCTAATTATCTTATTTATTTTTTAAGGTGACGAGAATACACCACTTATGACTGGTGTGAAGTGGGGTGATAATGTTGGTGAAATTTATAAGTGATAGGAGTATAAGTAGTATGTATAGACGTATAGTTATGTTGAATTTTTTCTATAAGGGACATATTTGTAATTTTCAAAGAAAAAAATACCAAAAAAGTACTCCCTCCGTAACGAAATAAAAGCAACAATTTCTATTTTTGGGTGTAACAAAAAAAAGCAACAASTGTACAACTTTCCTTTTTTGGTAACTTTTTATTGATGCAATTACTTTTGTACCCTTATGTACCTAATGACAAACTAATCTAAACCATTAATGAACATGACCTTGATGCTATAATTCTTAGACTTAGTGGTTCTGTAGTGGTCCATCTCATATGGTAGCATGATGAACCATTTCTCATCAATATGGACCACCCTTTGCATATCAACAACTTTGGTTTTGTTGACATCACTGACAGTTAGATGGTTGCTCTTAGCAATCTTGTGGTACATGTGGGACACCTTAAGGGCTCCTRCATAGCACTTGGTGGTTCCCACCTAAGATGCAGGGTGATGGCAGCCACTCATCAGTTGGGTTGTGCACTTTGTTCCTCCCTGATCTTCCTTTTTTCCTTGATCTGACATCTAGCTCCTCACCCCTTCACAATGGTCTCTTTGCTGCTGCCCATGCCCATAACCTGCTTCCTGTGCTCTTATTGAATCCTAATTGATTTGCAATTTGTGTGACTACACCCCTTGGAAGTTCTCCATTGATCCATTCACTTGCATGTTGAATAACCTGTTTACAATTTGTGTTTCTAATCTTCTGTCAAGTTGCATAACTAGAAGAAGGTAGAAGGCCATCTAACTTTCTTGACAGGACTAGAAGAAGCTTCAAGGCCTTCTAACCTTATGTTTCTGCCATCTTCATTTTGGACTAGAAGAAGCTACAAGGCCTTACTCCCAAAGAAGCTGCTCCATTGAATAGAAGTCATCAAGTTCGTCCATTTTGGAAGCCTGGATGAGTTGGCGCTGTTAAAGATTTGAAGCCTTTAGATTGAAGAAATCTGTGTGTTTTTTGGTTTGTTTTCCTTATTTCTGGGGGTAATGGTATGTAGGAGTATATATATAAGTTGATAGTAGATCAATGAAACATTCGGATGTTAATGATGTGGTTTTTGTGCAGAAAGTTTTTGGAAATTGGTAAAGAAGTTTGAATGCAGTAATCAAAAGATTGAATGATGTGAATGAAATGTTTGTGTTATGTTTATATAGAGTTGGCGAAATTTGGCCAACTTTAAATCAGGTGGGGAAATGCCGCAAAAAGTTTCCCTCCATCCATTCTTCCCTTAAAAAATCACATGTAAAGTACACATATATTACCCCCCCCCCCCTTTCCCTCCAAAATTTAAGGGGACCATTACAATTAAACTCACCTAACACATTGATTAGCTTATTTTGCAAAGTTAATTGAAAAAGGTACAATTGTTGCTTTTATTTCGTTACGGAGGGAGTAACAAATAATTTGAAATTTATGGTTCTTAAAGATCAGGAAAAAAGAATTATAATGAGCAAAAGCTGGGAATACAAATGAAAGGAAATGGAATACATGTGATCACTTAAAGACATACAAAAAAGTTCAAACCCCCTGCACCAAATCAATACAAGATACACAACCTTCTCCATATAACTTCTCAACTCCYGTTATAWAATGCACATAATTCTAACATTCCTTCTGAACAAGAAAAAGGCTATCAATCACGCCTCCTCCGCAGGAACCATTTTCCAAAATTCGAATAAAGACACTTACACAGTTACACCCAATGTCTTCTTATAATGCCAAAACCATTTCTAAGAAGTTCCTACCTCACCGACTCCTGGTCTTTACATTTCTAAAACCTATGATAGACTAAGAGCAGCAACATTGGAGAAGAAGCTTATATCCTTCCCCGATTTCTCTTCTTTCCTACACTTGACACATCAGATTCTCTTTCCTCCACATCACTTCCCACTATCTTCATCCTTTTACTCATCCTCTTCCTCAAATATTTCCAACATCAATGAGTATCTTTTCYCRCTTTCTCTCTCCTATTTACATATACCCCACCATATATTCCCTTTCTTATGAATATACTTGATTATTATTAAMTTATTAAGTTATTTAAATGATATTAATAATATTTAGGGAAATTCTACAATATACCCCACTAAAAACGTGTTTTCCATGATATACCCTTGTTTAAAAGAGTGTCCATAATAAATCCCTACTTTATATAATGTGTACACAAAATAACCTCAATGGTTAACTTTAACCAAACCCTATGGTTAAATTAATAAAAAAAAATAAAAAATCAAAACACCAACCACCACCATTACCCAACCCACCCACCACCATAACCACCAAACCAGCCCACCTCACCCAACCACTGAGACAGCCCACCGCCACTACCCCCTTCGGTGCCCTCTCATCCTCTTACCCCAACCCACCCACCACCATAACCACCAGACCAGCCCTCTCATCCTCTTCGTCTTCTCTAACTGACTCAAAACACCACCACAATCATCATGGATTTCCAGCCACACAGCCGCCCAATCATCATCATCGAATTTCCAACCACCAAATCGCCACCCCACGCGAATTTGCTTCAATTCAAATCGCCAATTTCAGTTCTTCATTCGAATCCCCAATTTTAGTTTGCAATTGTTCTCGAAATGAGGTTGCGTTGGAGGGTTTGGGAGGGTCGAATCGGGGGTTTTGAAGGTCGTTGGTGGTTCGAATTAAGGGGTTTCGAAGGTCATTGGCTTCGAATTTGGGGTTTAGCGAGGGTCATGGTGGGGGTTGCGATGTCGAGCGTGGGTCGTGGTGAGGGCTACGAGGGTGGATGGTTGGTTGGAGGAGTGTTGGGTGGGCGCGGTGGTTGGGTCTGGTTGTTGGAGGAGTGGTGTGTTGGGCGGCAGTGGCTGTTGGGTGGCAGTGGTGAGGGGTGACTGTTGGGCGTTGGTGGTGATAGGTGGTGGTGGTTATTGGTTGTTGTTTGTTTTGTTTTTTTTAAAAAAAAAATAATTAAATTAACCATGGTTTGGTTAAAGTTAACCATTGAGGTTATTTTGTGTACACATTATATAAAGCAGGGATTTATTATGGACACTTTTTTAAACAAGGGTATATAATGGAAAAATGCGTTTTTAGAGGGGTATTTTGAAGAATTTCCCTAATATTTAATAATAGATCATTCTAAGTAACAACGATGAAATACATGAATTAAAACACACAAATTTAAAAACATGAAATAGGACAATCCTGTTTCCAAAAGGATATTCTTACTTGATACAACATCAACGAGGATGGCAAAAAGTACACAAAAGTGCAACTAAGAGGAAGTGATTCCTCAACAATGTTGGTGCTCTTACACAGATAAACATATATAGTCCCTTTTATTTGTCCCCAACACTAACATAAGAAGCCCCTCATAAACCGCTCTAGGTGCCTGACCGGCTGACCTTACTGTCGAGGTTTTGCATACAATCTGGAAGATAAAAGGCGCTTTTTTCCAACAACCCTCCCCATCGCCTTCTCCAATACCATCACAAAAGACAGATAATAAGATCTATGCGGCATTTAAAATCTCATGAAGGTCAAGGTTCCAATTTCCTTTTGGAATTGAGAATCCAGAATTTACCTCATGAAGTTAGACATGACCTTAACTCATCCTAGAGCCTTATATTTCTCTACTAATTCAACGCTGCCAAAAAAAGGACGGCCCAGCAAAGTATCAAAAGTAAAACAAGACACAATTGTCAATAAAATATCTGCTTTTCTTTATTGTACTTCTACGCTCTTGAAATGAGTTYTGACACCACTATGACATGGAAAACCAATATCATGCAACGGAAAAGTTGCAGATGGTTAATGAGATGTCACAGCTGTGACATTGAAAAACATTAACATGTTGATTGTGTAAAAACTACCATGCTCCCGGCTCCCGGGAGCATGGTACTTTATGTGTCCCCACCCCAAAAATCCAAAATGTCCTAAACCCTAAAAAAATGTCTAAACACAAAAAATGTTGTAAATGTAAATGTCCWAAATTACATGAAAASGCCCTAAACCCTAAACACAAATGTCCTAAATTAAATGGGAAGCATGTACCTTCAATGTGCTACTACGAACACAGTGGAACGATTATGTTGATCGACTAATAATGATTCTTTCAACTGAATTTTCAGGAAAAAGCTAGACAGGCCGGAGAGAATATTTCGTTCAACTTTAGGCACCGTAGACTTCAATAATTCGTCTAGATTTTCTTAAAGCTAAAAGCCTGAGTAGCACAGGGGATTAACCAAAAAATTCTGATTCTTTCTCAGACCAAGAAACAGAATCATGATGGTGAAAAGAAGAGTTACAATAAAAATTGCCACACAAACCACAAGTATTTCAGCAAAAGTCCACCAAACATGATACTATAAATTACAAAATAAATTTGTATGATGTGTTCTAGTTTCAGTTAGAGACAGACAAAAGGGAACCTACAGCATACCCAGTCATTGTTGCCTGGAGTATTACGGTATTACTTTTAAGTAGGTTTGCATTATTATTTTTTTCTGGAAGGAGTTTGAAAGGTGATTGTATCAGGCAAAAGGTTGCATACTTGATCCAGAAGCAGCATCTAAACATTAAGAAATTTCATTACACCCGGTTGAATTAACTTACCACCAGACCAACATCTGCCACAACTCTGAGTATTAATTCCAAACTGACTTCCTCCCCAGGTTGGCCAAGGACAAGGACCTGTGTTTAACCACGAAGAATTTTATTTTTCAGCAAATCAACTACAGAAGAAGCCGCCTTAATCGAAAGCAGAATAAATGGATAAATTGAAGATGAAAGTTTCTATTCTAAAGGCCCAGAAAACATGTTATTGCAAAGTAACAAAAGGAATCAATCAATCAATCAATCAAAGCCTTAGTCCCATAAGTGGGGTCGGCTACATGAACCAAACGTGATCATTTGGGATAGTCATCCAATAAAGGGAAATATAAAATATATTTTTGAATTTCTGTAAGTTGCAAGAAATAATTACTCTTAGCTCCTTTAGAATTAACGTAATAAGGAAGCACAAGAACAACTCAGGAAGGCAACATTCTTTGATAGCTAATGGATATACTCCATTAATGCTTAAACTTCAGCAGTAAGCAGACCCTGTGGGATTTCTTGATTGAGTTAAGCAAGTATTTAGATTCTAGACATCTATCCAGCTTAATATTAACATTGTATAGTTCCAAAGTCAAAAGCATGAGCAAAATTCCTCCAAAGTCATAAGCACATTTCTARAGAAAGTTACAATAATGCTATTGAGCACAATAAATTCTCAGATACTTGTAGGCATTCAGGTATTGTGGCAGAAACTGCCAGCAATTTCTTAAAATTTCAATCTCATATTACACCTATAATATATTCTTTAAGCAATGAACTAGGGATGCAAGGGAATCAAAGGTCATTCCCCAATGTTACCACTCTTGTATTCTTCAGTTATTTTATTTTATAAACTATAATACCATATCTTTTGATGCTTCGCTATTATATGTGTATAGGTAGATAGTTTTTACATCATTATACACCTAACTCACAAGCTCATAATTTCCTTCTTATAAAGACACTAGAAAACCAGAAAATGGAAAACATACTAGTTCTGAAACAATGCCAACCCAAGTAACAAATCCAGTTATTCAAGGTGTGCAAAACTGTAAAGCACAAAATCAACAGTTAAAGRCTTATTTGACTACACTGGGGCTCAAACCCTTAAGCTCGCACGTCAACTAGATCCAATGTTAGAGTAAACTGGGCTAATAGAGCTTCAAAAGTCGAGCTCAAGGCATCTTTCTATCACTTATAGGATTTACATATAAATGCAGTTCATGCACCAACTAAAAGGATTTTTTTTAAAAAAAATTCATAACTTGTAATCTGGTATACATTTGGTATGATATAGGAAACTTGCAAGGGGATACCTATCAACTCATATAGTCTTAACACCTCATTAAGCATAAACTATGCACGGAACAAAATTGTAATTGCYTTGCAAAGCCGGCAATCTTTGACCTRACTTGCAAACTGATAAYACTAGAATGTAAGTTGATGAAAGATGTATCCAAACYCAACTGATTCAAAAACATAGAGGCATAGAGCTCAAAGTTGACCTAATTTAACCAAATATAGATCAATATAAAGATATCCAACTTTATCTAATATCTAATACTGCATATAATAACCTGAAAAAAGAGCCAAATGAACATGTTCATGTGAACATCAATTAGTAGCTCAAATGACCAAAAAAGTATGACACCGAAGCTTTTCAAAAGAGGTGATGGTCTTACCTTATCACTGTCATCTCTCATTAAGTTTGTTGTTAAAGTTTCCATCCTCTTCTTGTTTTGCTCYTGCATTTCTATAAGGCTTATCTGCAACAACAGAGTACAAAAGTCATGGTGAATATCCTGGTCCCATCAGGCATCATCACAAACCYACTATCTCTCTCTAACAAATAAAGTTACATATACCAAGAAAAGAAAAGTTGGCCAGTTAAAATACATTCAAAAAAATCATATAGAGGTGTTCCATTTCATGTCACAAACAGAAAAAATGAAACACAAATTAAAATGTTGAAATCTTACCCCGCCTCGTCCACCCCTTGCCACAAGAATCTCCTCACCAGGGTTTGCAAGATCTGCTAATAGTTTTCCTCGCTTCCGTTTTACAACAGTACCTGTCATRATAAATAAATAAAAAGTAAAATACACTCACTGGCACTTCATCAAGAAACCCACGTTATTCAGAATTCTCAAGAACATATTTCAAACATAAGTACGAATTCTTYCTTAAAATGGACAAACAAGAATTATGAAGTGTCATCAGTCCATCAAGCCTCCAACTTCAACACAGAAGGGAACATAATAGGACACACAGAAAACCCGGAAGCAGGACAATATATATAGATTATTTTTTATTTTTTTTTTAAAAAAAAGGCATAACAAGATTCATACAAACCTACAGGGACTGGTATCCGCAGTGTTGGAGCAGCAGATCCATCTCGCATCCGGGAACTCAAAAGACCCATAGCACCGACATTTCCACCGCGCTTTGCTTTAAGCCGGTTTTGCTTGTGTAACTCTAACAACGTATCTTTACTTTCATCAGCATAAATAACAACATCACCTCCATGACCACCAAAAGGAAGTATAAGGGATCCATCACTATCCCTTTTGTATGAACCCTTCTTCCTTGAACTCCCCCCTTTGTCAAATTTATTTTCCACTTTGGAAGAGGCCTTTTGGTTCGGCAATTTGAGGACTGCACCATGGCCCCCGTCACCAGCACGAACAGTTATGATAACATGATCAAAATATTTATGTGGCTCCTTCACTATAGCATCTGATRTTGACGGTGAAAATTCTTTGGCCTTTACAGCTGCACACAATACCATGCAAATTCTACTGGTTTCACAGTTACTTCTTCGCCTATTAAACCTACCAAAAAGACATAGAAGCCACTACCACTATCACGCCCTATCCAAATTTCATAGATATGTCGAATATGTTAAATACTAAAGGTGAAACAGACATCATAGACAAACTCTCCTTTCACATAAATGCCTGGATCACAGCAGAAAATTACTCTTGGCAAAGTGACTCAACATCTAATAGTCCTCTTCAATTGAAGAAGCACGTCAGTAACTAGAAACCCAAAACTACATCTTTCACT
The DNA here is from genome assembly GCA_008642245.1 of Bassia scoparia. Taxonomy (NCBI): domain Eukaryota; kingdom Viridiplantae; phylum Streptophyta; class Magnoliopsida; order Caryophyllales; family Amaranthaceae; genus Bassia; species Bassia scoparia. Next base: position 77,927 of record SNQN01001391.1, read on the forward strand.
CATTTCAATCCAAACGAAATTAATAAACCAAAGAAACCGACTTTATTCCCAATTTAAGTTTAAATATACATACAATCAAAACCAAATCTATATTGTTTATTACATAATATAAATTATAAAGTATTATACTAACCTTGCATACTCTAATTCTATATAAAGCAAACTCATTTATCTACTACACAAATTGAACCTCCATTTTACTTAAACAAATAGCTAAAACCTGTACATTAAATTCAAAATTAACATGTTAGATGTTATCTTTCACACAAATAATACTGAACAAACAACTGAATTGTTGTACTATCACCATGATGTAACAACCTTACAACAAAAAGGCGCCAAAACTCAATTATATATGATGCAGAATAACTTGCATGAATACATGAGAGTCGATTGATGATTTGATGGTTTCAATCCTCACTCAATTGCGAAAACACAAATAAAAACCCTAATTTCAGAAAGAGAGTAACCTGGGAAAAGGAAGACGGGTGTCGGAAAAGAAAGAGGAGGAGGAAGTCGGAGAATCACCGGAAAAGTGAGAAATGCGTCGGAAAGTCGAGAATTGCGACGCAAAAGAAGGAGTTATTGCGGAATACGCCATTTTTTCCGATCAATTTARGATTGAAATTCTGATAGTGTAGTGTTTGACTGTTGCAGTAGAGTAGTAGACTAGTGTGAGTTTAACGAGTTGAGAGGAGAGAGAGAGGATTTGCCCATTTCACTGATTCTCCAACGAACAGATAAACTGTAAGACGGTGTCGTTTTGGCGCGTAAGTAWATTGTTATTTTCAGTTGATAAAGCTCATTAGCTCGGTGGTAGAGCAGAGTAGCATACCACTTTCCTGGRCGTTGATTGGAGCCCTCACGAGAACCTGTTTGAGGCATTGCTAAATCCCAACAACTGATGTTACAAAGTTGATATTATTCGTCACTAATCTGAGCATTAAAGGACAATGATGTGAATGAGATTTAACTACATGTTTTGAACTCCACTTTTTAAAACTTTATTCATCTAAATAATCGTATTCTCTTGTAACAAAATTATTGCAACAACTGTACTGTATAACGAGATAAAACTGTAAAGATTAATATCCCTGAGATGTATTCAATAAGATCTCAAATGACCATTTTTTTTCTTATGCGTAAGTCACACATCACGGTCAAAACGAAAACTGTAAATAATGTCAAAAATATAATTATTGTGTTTATTTTGTTACGAGGAGTAAAAGAAATGAAGTAAGTACTTTTTTCTCTAAATGCAAAATGATAAGTAAACATTTGTTCGGAAAAAAAATATTATATCTAATACTTCTCACTCTAAGGGCATGTTTGGTTGAATTATTTTTAATGGATTAGTATAATTGAAGAAAAACTATTCGTTAGCCATTGATATTGTTTGAGGAATGTACTGTTTATTCAATGGCATAATACACTTTTGTTTATTCAATGGCATAATACAGACTTCGGTTATGATATTTCGTCTCATGCTAGGAACAAGAGCAACTTTGTTGCTCATTATCAATTCATCAGAATATAGCAGACAAAATAATTGGTTGGAAATAGGGTTGAAAGGAAAAACATCGATCCTGCAAAACTCCATTACTCCAAACACAAGTCTCTTAATCCATAACGCTCTTAGTTACTTTCCAAATATTACCAAAAAGATGCTACGGTATGATTTTACTCGAATGAGCAAAAGCAACATAATGAATTCTGTTATAAATAATTGATTTTTTTACTCCAAACATTAGCAAAAATGCTACGGTATTGATTCACTCGATTGAGCAAAGACATAATGAATATTCTGTTATAAATAATTTCTTCGGCAATTGCATCCAACTAGTAACTCTTGATGCCATGCTTCCGAGAACTAGAAGAATAAATAAAACCAATATTGAAAATCTTGACACC
>SNQN01001391.1:79867-97151 GCA_008642245.1 Bassia scoparia
CTCATGGGAAATACGTTAGAAGAATTCAAATAAACCAATATTGAAAACTCTTGACACCAGAACAAAGGCATGCTTGTTCAAGCCAATACTATTAAGAGAATGACGAATTCTGTGTGGAATGCTCAGTTACTGAGTCTATTTGAAAAAAACTTTACAAACTGTACATTGTTAAAACATTCTATGTTCAGGCACCGGAAATCAGTGCCAGAATGACCAACTGCATCTTTATCGACCAAAACCCAATTAATCTGCACAGCTTCAACCAACCAATCAGTGGTTGTTACCTTCAATCTAGACGTTGCACTGCATGAACATTGCTTTGTCATTGCCCTCTTCAAAATATATTAAAGAATTATGATGTTTTATTTCTTGATGAAAACCTCTAGAGAAAACGGGGGAAATTTTCCTGCAAAACCACAATAAGGTATTAGTTCCACTACTATTGGCAGCAGCACTTCTTAACAAAGGCATTTGTCATGAACTTACATTTCAATAACAGAAGTTTTGTACAATTTGAGAAGATCATGCTACAGATATTAGTACTCCCTCTAAGGCTCTGATTTTTAATGTTTTGTGCAATTTCCTCATTTGAACGATTTTTCATTGTTGCATTGTACTTTATTCCATTTGGGGACCACACTCTCCAATCTATTTTTGCTTTTCAACCCCACAATCCCTTACTTTCCTTATTTTCCCCATTTTCACACTCTCTCTCCAATCTATTTTTACTTTTTGAGCCCACTCAAATTATAACATTATCCTAATTTTCCCTCAATAGTAAATGCATAAAACATAAAAAATTGGAGGAGTAATAAAAATGGGGTATAACTAATTAACTCTAATATTTTTATAAGTTCCAGCAATCTTTTAAAATATTGAAACCATCTAACACAAATTATCTTAAAATGCCGTCAAAACGAAAAAATAAAAAATATATGTATGTACCTTGTAGTATAAGTTTTTGCATAGTATTAGTCAACAATACAAGGATTTAACAGACATAAGAAGTGTAAAACCCCATGTGTAAGTAACTGTCAATCTACCAGGATAGAACTTGTCAAGTTGTCTCTAGCTAGGGTAATTTCACATGTCACTTGAAAAAAAACTGAAATGCCCTCATCTAGACCTCAACCAAGGTTCACTTATGTGCGTTGCAAATTGCAACAGCACTTTGTTTGAGTGATTATTCTGAATTCTTAATGAAATCAGTTAGAGAAGCAAAAAATGGAATTTTTTAAAAATGAAAATATATCTCACCTATAACACAGTAGGGTAACATAAAACAAACATTCTGAAAGTTTGATGTGACTATTCTCAAGGTTTAGAATACAAGGAATCAATGTAAGTAGGGGGAATGGTTTTTAGGGAATACATAGTTTGAATTTAGAATTTTGGAGAAGCAACAAGTAGTTAGAGAGTTAGAGACAATTTCAAAAAATGAGAGATAACTAGAGACAAAAATCATGTTGAATGTATTGAGCTATGTTACTTGGACTCGGATGAAGTGTCAAATTAGACACGGGTGTCCAAGCATTTTTGAAAAGCTCAAAAAGTACTGTGTTTAGCTAAAAAAATAAAGTGTCAAGTGTCAAGTGTCAGTGTCGGTATCTGACAAGAGTATATACTAACTAAAATTACTGTGTTTAGCTAAAATTAGACACAGACACTTGAGGTAAATGAAAGAATCCGAGTCACATAGGTTTGATAGGTAAAGTTTTTTTGGGAGAGAATAATGCCTCTTGAAATCTTGATACCTATCTTAGTTTAATTTTTCCCATAATCATCAATTCATCATCATCATTCTCCGTTAACCATTATCTACTTTTCACAAATTATCTATATACTAACTGTCATTTTGGTTCATGTCATAAGATGTGACAAGATAGGGAAGATTTCGAGGATCCCTCAAGCAGTTGGCCTGTTGGTATACCGGTGGAGGTGTGGGGGGTAAGGTTGGTATTGATTGGTTAACAAAGGTGTTCACGAACAAGATATGGAAGACTTAGAGGATCCCTCAAAATTGGCGAAAGAACACCTTGGTTCCAACTTATAAGAACAAAGGATGCTTACGATTGCTCTAACTAGCGAGGAATCAAGCTTATAAGCCACACTATGAAGTTGTGGGAACGGGTAATAGAAGTATAGAACATCAGTAAAGGACATGCACTAGCATATTTGAAAACAACATGGGAGGTCCAAGATCCACAATGGAAGCAATTCATTTGTTAAGACAAATGATGGAGTTTTATAGGGCAAAGAAGAAGGAGCTCCATATGATTTTCATCGATCTAGGAAAGGCTTATGACAAAGTAACAAGAGATGTACTTTGGTGGRCAATGTTGAAAAAAGGTATTCCCCGAAGGTATATTGACCTAGTTAAGGAACCATATCAGGGTGTGTCAACAAATGTCAGGACTTATGGATTGAAAAAGGACTTCCCTATAACAATTGGTTGGTATCAAGGGTCGGCATTGAAACCTTTCCTTTTTGCATTGGTTATAAATGAAGTGACAAGGGCCATCCAAGATGAGATACCATGGTGTATAATATTTGTGGTGGATGAAACTAAAATAGGGGTTAATGCCAAGTTGGAACAATAGAGACAAAGGTTAGAATCTCGAGGATTTAAGCTAAGTCGAAGTAGGATTTAAGCTAAGTCGAAAAAGGGTGACTTAAATCGAGAGCGGTTACGGGAGTATTCTGCGATCGAAGCATCCCTCTAAAGCTTAAGCGAAAATTCTAGAGAGTGCTATAAGACCAATATTGCTCTATAGTACAAAATGTTGGACCTCCAAGAAGGAGCATATTCAAAAGATACGGGTCACTCTCTTGCAAGATGTATGGGTCACCAAGATGCGGATGTTGATATGGATGTACGGGAACACTCTAAAAAAATCAAATAAGAAATGAAGTTATCCAAAAAAAAGTTGGTGTTGCAAATATAACAAGCAAGTTAAGAGAAAACCGCTTGCATTGGTTTGGGCATGTAAGAAGGGTACAGTGCGAAGAGTGGAAGAGTGGGATGATGGAGATTTTAAACGAGGTAGAGGGAGACCAAAAATGACTTGGTGGGAAGGAGTTAGAAAGGATCTGAAACACTTAGATTTGCAAGAGAGTGAGGCTCTCGATCGTAGGGAATGGAGGAGGAAAATCTATGTGGATGACCTCCCGNGAGGCTCTCGATCGTAGGGAATGGAGGAGGAAAATCTATGTGGATGACCTCCCGAAATAATCACTTTGGATTCATATTAGTCGACCCCACATATGGGATTAAGGCTCCGATTCATTGATTAATCTATCTATCAACTGTGAAGTGTATCCAGATATGTCAATCCCAAACAAATGGTATCTCGGCAGTTCAATCCTAAAAGACTAAAAGATTGGATCGCTAGATTATCTTTTAGAACAAAGTAAAAGAATCCACAATGGAGTTCGCTGGAAAATATTAAATGAATGTTAATAAATGTGTTTGAGTAAAACTTTATATATTTATTAATTCATACTCCCTCCGTTTTTTTTAGTTGTTCCAGTTTCTATTTTGGGATGTTTTTAAATAGTTGTTCCAAACCAATCTAAAAATAACTTTTTCACATTTTACCTACTTTATTTACTCTAACATTAATGACTTACCCCTTTCTAAAGTCAACTTTCATTACTTTACCCAATCTTTTCACCCAAAATTACTATTTCCCATAAAATTTCATTTACACATTTACTCTTTTACCTAACTTATTCAACTTTTTACCCAACTTACTCAACTATTTTATTCAACTCAATCAACTCTTAAAAACCATTCCATAATGGTATGGAACATCTAAAAAAAACGGAGGGAGTATATAATTGTAAAAAAAAAATTTTTTTGTCAAAAATAAAACCTTATTTTAAATAATTACAATTTAAAAATATAAAAATTTGATCTAATTTAAAACATTATATGTTTTTTTTTATTTAAAAATCGAGCATATGCTCGAGAATTATCTAGTTGGTTAACAAAACAAAGGCCAAAGTGCCAAACATCTGTTTAATATTTTGGTTCAAATCAAGAAAAATCATCAGAAATCATCCTCAAATGACAAACTGTTAGTTTATATACATGTCTTCAAACTTGGATGCAATTCAAGGCCATTCAAGGTGGATGCCCAAACGAAATTGACAGAACCATTTAGCTGACAATACAAGGCCAGCAGTCTAAAAAAACTTATAATTTGTCAAGGAATGAAGTTGACATCGCTAAATATTGACACTAAATAATCAGATGGAATCCAGTCAAAAAGAGGGGGGAAAACAGATGGAAGGATGAATCAACTATTCTCTTCTTCTCCCTGCCAATCTCTTAAAAGCTTGGACAGGACTTCCATGTTACTCAACAATGCGAGTAGTGTCAGGCTATGAGTATGTGTCAACGGCCAAACAAGGCCAAATAACGAAAATGTTAATTTTAAAGGGGCCAATTGTAAGGCTCATGATATGAGGAGTTGGAGTAATGCTATCTAAAGCACAGAAAACGTTAATCCCTCCCCATATATTCTAGTAGCACACAAATGACAAAATTCAAACAGATTTCAATCCAGACACACCAAAGATCAGGACATCTGACAACCGATGGACCTGCTTCCTTACAGTAACAGCCACACACAAATAAAAGTGGTCAATACACAAGCTCCCACACGGTCTAGTAAGCCAAGTAAAAGTAACCAAGACAAGGTGAGCAAATGCATCCAATTCTTAGAATACAAAAATCATGGGCTTGTCCAGAATTAAGGATGATCACCCATACTGAAAATATTAGACTAATTCCGATAAAGCAATGCACCCAGAAAACAGCCAGCCAATTATATAACACTTATCCCCTTAAATACGGTTCACTCCTTAAATACGGTGAACTCATAGAAACTAACAGGATCTAGATCAGAAGAGGTTAAATAGATGCTCGATGCATTGATAATATCACCTTTGCAATGATCTTCATTCAAGTGTTGTCAACAACTGCTGTCTGCTGAATCAGACCTTTCCAAGGACGAATAGCTTGGTTGATTGGCATGAGCTACAATCACAATCACAGAAGAATTGAGGACATATTGGAATGATAGTGGTAGAAGAGTATCCTTCACATAAAAAGCCCAAACTAACTGTCAGAAAGGGAAGTAGAACATTAAACTATAAAAATGAAAAACAAGTTTACATAAATAAAAATGGAGTCGGGATTATATACCTAGAATAGCCGGTTTAACTATCTGCAATGTCTTGCCTATGTTCTAGGCTGATAAGATGAAACATGGGCGCCTTTTCAGGTTCCGCATAAGCAAGCAAAGCCATAAAATCCTGCACCAAGCAATCTATATTCATGGCTCACAAAATTTGCTCCATAATGGGCCTCTGTCCATTATGATGATTGCACACTTACAATATTGAAATGACAGCAGAAAATAAAATCACACTAAAATAAATCTTCTCTCCACACCCCCAAACGTGAATATCTTTTGTGAAATGGAGAGAGTAACTGGACAGACAGCAATGAAGGGGTAGCAGTTTACCTCACAGCTTTTTAACAAATTTTTTAACCTTGCCAAAAGGAGTCAGCTTCTTCTGAGCAAATTCAAGAAGCTCTGTGCTGCCACATGAATGTTATATTAGAAAGGAGTGATCCTTCAGTCCAAAAAAAAAAAGGGGTGGGGGGAGGGGGGGGGGGAGGGGGGGGGGGGGGGGGGGGGTGACTCTTGTTAAATTCTGAATAAATTAAGCGCTGCATTTACCATTGTCTTAAGCACACAAGTTCAACAAAGTGAAGGCTCAATAGATCAAAGTGCAAATCCTCGTTTTCCCTCAAGTAAATTCGGTGCTAGCTGTTCTGTATGTTCGATTGCTTTGAGAACATTTCCTCTCTAAGGCAAACTTCTATGATTCCTGGCAAAACAAAAAATCAGAAAAATAGTAACTCTACAGTAAGAGTAAAGCATAAAGGAAAAAATAAAAATATAAAAAAGGACCAAGATAGAATAGGAATAGATGTTCTATTAACAAAATGCGATTCAATCATTCTCTCTCCTACTTTTTACTAAACGGATGGTTGCCAACCATACTGCAGAAGAAAAAGTTTCCCTGTGTCAGTGTTATTATGGGATTTTTAGCTATATGGGTCAGCGATAAACGACAAATTACATTGCTCCACAGAACATGAGATCAAGTTCAGTGCGAGGAAACAAAATCCTTTTTTCCAGAGTTGCTACTGAGATGTGACAAAAATATTAAATGCATTAAGACAATTCAGTTGTGCAACTTCTTGGTACAGAATTTAAATCCCTGACGGAAATTTAACTCAATTAAATAGTTTGCTTTATAATGGAGACATAAAGTGACCCGGCTACCCTGTTATTAGGGAAATCATGACCTTTAAGGTCTACTTGATTCATCGCCGTGTCTGACATCTACTAGAAGAAAAGGCTAGCTGTCTAAGGTCTTATTAGATTCATYGCCGTGTCTATTTTCAAAAGATCGGCTGTTTTTTTACTCTTTTAAGTATGCATACAGATGRTCAAAGTTGCAACTTGAAGACTATAAAAAAAGGTTGTGGCAACTGGCAAATAGTGTAGGATGAAGAGAGTACCATTTTGAAATTATCTTGAGCGCATACACATTATACTTCATTCTTTTTAGTTGCAACAATTGACTTTTGCACTATTCAACATCACATTTTGACAATATTCTCAAATTTACATACAATGAAAAATTTAGTCAAAAAGAATTTTATTAGGGTTGTCTTGTTAAATACTGACATAATATCGAAATTTTATGATTTTATCTTATACATCATTCAAGATTTAATGGTTAAAAATAAACTAAAAATAGTGCAACAAGCATGATGGTCAAATGTTGCAACTAAAAAGAAGATGAAACACAGAAGGTTGTTTTAATCAATATTTTCTCTTGTCTTCCTTTGAAGTTGAGACCAATCCATGATTTTTTTCCCCTATGACTTTTTCCTCAATTTTTATAAGAGACTTGTTTATTATCAGCAAAGCTAGCAGTTGCTCCGGTAAATCATTGAAAATTAACAAAGGCATAACAAGTATATTAAGAATAGGGGGCAGAATATAAATTTACGTTAAACCACTAAAAGTATCTCTTCAAAACACAATCCAAAACCACTTACTTTTATCCAAGATTCTACAATCTACACTACCAAAGACCAACTATTGAGAGACATCTATATATTAGTACAGATGCTTAATAGAATAAGTTCCACAATTATATAAAAGAAGTGGTTTTCCCAATTTCTATTGTATCAGTTAGCTCAGCATAGCTCTTTGCTTCACTGACATTTAGTTAGACTGTTAGACCATAAGAAGGGGAGGCAGGGAGACTACAATGAGTTCAGCAACCATTCAAGGCAGCTTCCTGCAATTTTTTATTAAGTAAACACGAATWAATTTTGCATCCCTTACCGATAARTTTCGCGTTTCTCTTTAGCAAATATTGGAAGAGACAAACCTCRCAATTTTCTTGATCATTTCTTTCATCTGACACCTTAAAAGATTCTCATACCCCAATATCCTACCCTAAYCTTTCGACTGACACCTACACTTGTATTGCCCTTTACAAGCTTAGCAAGACAACAGCTTGGAGACTTGGACCATAGAATCTCTAGAAACCTAAAAGGTAAAATTATATTTTGTTTCATAACCAGAGATAGCTTGAACCAAGTTAAGTCAAGGAGAAAAAACAACAACAACACAAACAAAACAGAGATATCAAGATATTCATAATAAGAAAGATATATTTTCAAACAAAAGCCAGTCAAAAATATTTCACTCAAAGTAGATTTTGGAGAAGAGGATTTACTTTTTCTTCTATCTATATCTTCAAGACAATCAGCAGGCTGTTTTATTCCTGTACAGCCAACAAAGGACTCCACAGTCTCTTTAAAGCAGTTATGTACGAGATATGATAGCACAATGTTGTGTGTGTCACTGTCACTAACTACCTGTCAAGGAGGGGAGAGAAGAAAAAACAAGATGAAACAACCTCCAGATTAGTGCACTGAAAACATGAGACTGCAAACCACTATCCAACTATCACATAGCACTGCAAAATTCTCCAACTAGAAAACCCTGCTCCGATGACGGAGCCTATGTTACCTGGACTCTTATACCCATGTCCGACACGGATACGTGTCCAAGTGTCCGACTCGGCTATTTTTTTGAAAAATTACAGGATTTTAGCCCAAAATGAAGTGTCCAAGTATCGTACCCATGTCCGAGTGTCAACGGATCTGAGCACGGTACTTGAGGTCCAATGAAGAGTTCGGTAACATAGGGCGAGTTTATAATCCAACAGACATGAACACATAGGGACTTTGATTATTTTCAAGCAGAAGTAATACAGTTTCAAATTATTTAGATATAACAACTCGTTGAAACATGAACAAAATCATTACTTGAACTACACTGAGACTGTTTCCAAAAGCGATGGTGGAAATTTCCAAATTAACATCACCATTTCTCAAAGCTGTTCTGAATGCTTAACAGCTTAAGTAACGGTTCAATCCACTAAACTATCAACACAATCATTAGCACACAACAAAATCAGCGCAAAGTAAGCACTTTGAAGCACAGACCATAGCACCACTGTACTAAACTGCTGACAATACCAAATCTGTCAGACTAGTACAACGTAACAACCAATATCAGCAACAACATGCAATTAACCAATCAATTAACTAATAACATATTCGTCTCCAATATCACCTTCAAGTCACATTACACTAGCATTATGCTTACAAACCACTAAAAATGAAATTAACCCGAACACAACACAAACCCACCTACATTTTCAATAAATTTCAACCTTTGCACAAACGACATTCTAACAATCAATATCATGCGCCACAATAGATTAACGAAACTAGGGTTTCGAATTTCACTAAAAGTGAAAGAAATTTAACCCCTTTTGCTAAATAACAAAATATTGGTGTAAAACAAACAGCAACAGCCAAAACTGAGCAATTTCATGATATAAGTAACATGAATACACTTATACACACCCCGGAAATAATCACGAAAAAAAGGAATTAAAAGGAAAATCAATTGTGTGAGATAAACGAGAACTTACGACATTCTCGTATTGCTTGGGATCCAACATCCACTCTTTCTCTTTTGAAATTTTACGAGTGCCCTTTAAATGAGATAAGACCAAGAAAAAGTGAGAAGAAAGAAGATGAGATTTTTGGGATTAGTATTGGAGAAGACAGTGTAATTGGTGCAATTGAGTAGTTTTGCAATCCCTAATTATGTTTAAGCACAAAAAAGGAAGACATATATTCCTATGTAACAATAATAATTCAATTATGATTGATTAGTAAGTCCTATCTAATGTAACAACGCTATATTCTCTCAAAACCAAAAAGAGGTATTTATTCTTAATTCTACTCCCAATTTTGTATTTGTGGATTGTTGAAATAGCAAGGAGGTTTTATACAAGATAAATATGTCACAGATGATTAGTTGGGAAAAATTATGTATAATGATTTGTGATATAGAAAAATAAATACTTTTTTTCATCATTTTGTGATCAAATGAAATGAACATGATATAGACTTTGTGACTAGTAGAAATCACATGATGTTTAATGGTGAAACTGATTCAATGTTGTTGCTGCAATGGAAACAAATAAATTCTAAACATCTTTTAGAAAAAATTGACCAAAATGAAGCCACCAACTTAAGCGGTATATAAAGAATACCATGTAATACCACGACAAGGTCACCGGAGCCTTGGTCTCCTAAGCTAGCTTTGTCGTTTCATCGCTAGGGTCCGGAGTTGAGGACGCCGTCAAGGAGTGTCGTTTTGTGTGTAGTGACTCATTGATAATCAGTCTCACTCACTACGTGCGGAGTATATATATTACATAGTGTGGCTAGTGTAACGTTTTTGCGTCTTGTGCTCTCCGGCTGCTGTTAATAACGCTTATTTTTTCTTCCTAAGTTGTGTTAGTGTTTCCTTTCATTGTTTCTCTCGATTCTAGTCTTGTGGTTTCAGTTTAGTTTGGAGTTGAATTCGAGGATTGAGTTATCACTCTGGGGTGTTCACTTACCGTCCCATACTAGCCTTACTAGGTGAGTCTTGCTCAATTCATCTTGGGTTTGGTTAGACATTTTTCTTTTACTTTCACTTAAATATATATGGTGTTAGTCTAAATTCGAAGTCGAAATTGGGGTCGATGTCAAGGCCTAGGTATGGATCTGAGGTGGGATTCAAGTTTAGATCRGCTTCGGGTCACTTTGGTCCATTGAAGATAGTTTAGAGTTAAGTACGAGCAGAGATTGTACAAAGGAAGTATGTGAGGGGGCAACTTTCGTTGAACAAGATGGAGGACAAAGTGTTGGTTACGAGGGTCGAAAAAGAAGCACAAAGAAAGTGTTTCGTCCCATATGTTAGGTGACATTGTTTGTCACCACTTTTCAAAATTGTATGTCTTGAAGGAGGACACCCAACTAATGAAGAATTTCGGGAAAGCAAGTTCCTTCACTCAAATGTCCACAACAAAAATTGGCTCCCCAACTTTCCTTAGGATCCCGAGATGTTCTCATCTATTCGAAGCCTTGGGATTCCAATGAAGGCAATCTAGTATGTTCACCTAAGTTAGTGAGACCATCCATGTTCAAAGTTTTCCACGYTCATCATATCCTCCATTTCAGTTAGGTCAAAGTATTTCTAATCTGCAGGGTTTGGTCCAATTTTCTTCCAGAGGAAATGAGAGGTTTTCGTATGACCAAGTCCCGTTTCAACATCTCTAATGGCTTACAATACAACTCATCATGTAGCAAAATGTGGCCATGAGATTGGAAACCTTTAGCTCGTACTTTTATTATTAATTAATAAGCATATCATTTTGTCAAAATTAAAAAACACAAAACAAAAATAAATATATGGATTTAAAGGGTTGTACTCCTTATATGAAATATTGAAATGTTATAATGTTTGTTTTGTATTTTATAATAAGCTTGTAATGTCGTCAAATATAATTTAAATTGTTTTAGATATCGGGAAGTGAAGCATAATTTAAATATCCGATAAATTTTACATATTTACACAACGAACTTAAATATCATGACTAACCATTAAACAATTTATCACCTTATAACCAATTGGCTACTTGGGGTTGTTTGTTTAGGAGGATAAAAGAAAGGATAAGGATTTCTCATCCTTTTCCTCATAGTCCCATGTTTGTTTGGGAGGAATGGAGTTTTAGAAGGGGCAAAGATAAGGATAACTTAGATCCTTAATCCCTCTAAWTTAATACCATGGGAGGTGTGGACGTGTGGTATAAGAGGGAGGGAATGAGGGATAAGGATCAATAATGGTTTTACAAATTTTTTCTTAATGAAGTACGCAGTACAAGTTATGTGAAAAAATATCATGCAACCGATTTTCACTTTCAATTTTTTTGTGTGCTTTTTTATTAATTAAAATGCCTAGTATATATGACAATAATTATCCATGCAAGTACCAACAGCTAATTATCCAGTATTGAACAATAGATTTAATTTTTTATTATTAAAGTGACTTTATTCAATTAACTTATCAATGCTAAGATATTGACAACTAATTAGCCACTATTTATGAGTATATATAATTATATATACATTTAATTTTATTATTATTATTATTATTAACATGCCTGTTTTTAATGTTGAAATATATATTTTGTTCCGGGACAAATAAGTTTTTTTTACAACAAACCTTGATGTTTTATACTTCCTCCGTAACAAAAAAAACGCAACTTTTGCCAATTTTAGCAATTTCAAAATAAATGCAACTTTGTTTTTCTTTCTATTTTTAGTAAAAAAAAAATGACAAAATTACCAAATTACCCTTAATGAATTTTTTAAATATCATGATTATAACCCATCACATGGGGTTTGCAAAAGGNCGTCCCGTTTTGGTTCTGGATAATGTATACGGTGGCGTTTGCCACGTGGATCGTTTTGACCCAGTATTTTGGAGACACGTGGTCAGGGATTTTCCATGCCACATCAACGAGTGTATTGTTTATTAAGATATTTAATTATATAATATTAAAGAAAAACATAAAAAATAAATCTTTAAAACATGACATAATATAAATAAAGCTATAAAAAACAATATTAGAAAATATATTAAATCATAACTGACGGAATAAATCTAAACTAATCAATTAAAAGGATAAATTTACTCAAAAGTATTTTATTATACGAGGGTCGTTATGTTTTATGGACTTAAAATATAACACCAAAAGCTMAAAAAAAGAGAGATTGTACACATGATGTTTATATATCCTGTTCCACCATCCATTTATTGCAAGTTATGTACTCCGTAGTAGTAACTAGTAAGGGTAATTAAGTAACTTTTTATTTCATCCTAATCTTATTCCCACTCTATAACATACAAAGGATAATACAAATTATATCATTATCCGTAGAATTCCAATCCTTTTCCCGACTTTAATTTTATCCTTATATCTATCCCTACGACATACCAAATACCCCGCATGGGTTATATACACTCCCTCCGTTACGTATTACTTAAAACATTTGCTATAAATGAGTGTTACATATTACTTGAAACAATTCTCTCTTTTTCCATTTTTAGTATGGAGTAAGGGCTTGTTTGGCAATTGGCTTTTGCCTTTTTGTTTTGGTCAAACAGTCAATAAACGTGTTTGGTTTTTGGCTTTTTCATTGGTTTTTTAGTTGGCTTTTCAGCCAAAAGCCACTCCCACTAGCTTTTTCAATCGGCTTTTGGCTTTTGCCAAATTAATTTACTAATTTACCCCTCAATTTATTATCCCAACAAACATTTAAGTCATTAAAAAAGTCTAATAAGGTCATTTAAGTCATTTTACAATGTAGCAGCCAACAACCAAAATTTCCTCAAACATCGTTTACAGTCAAATTCAACCAATGAATCCAGCCAATAAACAGCCAGTCAAACAGCCGAGAAACAGCAACGCCAAATGCCGAACACCATGTCCAACAGGTCCTATTTTTCCTACTTTATTCATTTTCACACTTTTTCTTTTCTCTCTCTCTTACTTTTCCTAATTTTACACAACTCATTACTCATTCATTCTTCTCCTTTACTTTTTCCTAATCTTATACTCACTCCATTATTTTATTCTTTTTTCTCTCTCTTCTTTATTCTAATCAATACCATTATTCTACACATTAAGAAATTTTGGCCGAAATGCTTCTAGTTCAATGTTTTCAAGTAATAACGTAACGGAGGGAATATCATAACCCTTAATTTATTGGAAATTGATATACTTTCATTCCATATCAACATAAACGTAACTGTAAAGATTTGACATGAAATAGTGAGAAAAAATGTCAACAGCCATTGTAATAATTTTGGGAATCTTTTTGTGGGGAAATACCAAGAAAAGTGTCAATTTGGTGAAATAATACCGTCATAAACACTTAGTGTAGGGAATACCAACAAAATTAAAGTTTTTGTCTTGAGGGTACTCAGTACACAATTTCCGACCAAAAAGTTACTTTCAGGGGTTGACACAGCTTCCAATTTTCTCCCCCACGTGCATCTTTCTTATGGCATCCTATTTTTTCATCTCCAATAATGGTAAAAAAACTCCTTTGTTTAAAATTCCAATTACACTTCTCTCTTTTCCAAAATTATCACTCCACACCAATCTCACTCCTCTCATGCTTCTCTCTCTCTAACTGCCCTATTATTCCTTCAAAGTTGAGTGTTTTTTGTCTTCCAATTTTTTCAATTGAAGCAGGTTTGGAGTTTGGACATTAAGGTATTTTCAATTTTTTGATTGAATTCTTTATTTAGGGTTTGAATTTGTTTTTTTTTTTTCAAATTTTTCAACTTTCAATCGATCAGTGACCCTACGATATTAGGGAGATTGTCTGCTTCTAGTGGTATCAATTCCTCACAGAAGTGCAAGTGTGGTGGTTTCTTATGATGTTACTCACTAGTTGGTCAGACATGAATCCAGGAAGAAACAAGAGCATTAGAGCAAAAAAAAAATAAGGAGAGAGATTACCTTTCACCGTGACTTATTGTGAGCAAAAGTTTGCAAAATTACAAGCGAGAAAGGGAGCTTTGAAATGGAGAAGAGAGGAGAGATGACTGGTTGTTGGGGAGAGAGAAGAAAGAGTGGAAGTGGAGTGTGAGTAAATGTGAGTAAGAGTGGATGGTGAGGTAAATAAAGGAGAGTGAGAGATATGCACGAACAACATGCAACATTCGAATCGAGTCAACGCTAGAATAATTAAAGGACTTTTGACCGAAAAATCATAAATGATGTCTCAAAACAAAAGTTAATTTTTTTTGGTGTATTTTCTCACAATAAGTAATTTATGAGATATTATTTCGAAAAAAAAAAAAAAACCATTTATCTCGGTATTTTCCCCAAAAAAATTCTTAATTTCGGTCATAAAGCGCATAGCTTAGAATTTTAGACAAGTTGCTCTAACCTTCTGGTTGAAATTGTAAACACCCATTAACCCTGACAAACCAATCAACGTTTTTCCTAACATACTTCCAATATTTTTTCTCAAACTCATCATTTTTACAATATCGCTTTCATAAGACAAGGGATTATTTTCTACTCATTTCTCTTACCATCTTCCAAATCAAAATGAATAATTTTGCTTAATTACTAATTTTCACCTCCAATTTTCCTCCTCAACTTTCTCATTCTTCTTTTCTTCTTCTCTTCAAACCTTCATAATCATCAAGTTTTGACTTTTTGATTCCTTGGGTGCAAAGACACTGGCAAAACATACCCCAACTGGGAAGAAAGGCAAAAGGCTCCAAAATTTTTGAAAACAATCTGGCTTTTGTAATCACCAAAAGCTTGGGAATTCCCTTATATCCCTTGTCTGATGCATATGCTGATTTGATCCCACCATGAGTTTAGAAGTTCAAAGCTTGGGGCTTCTCCTTTTACCTGCTATGATTTGATCAGGTTGTGAAGCCAGTAACTGTCTGTTCATTTTGCCTGATTTGGGTGTTCCTGATTCTCTTGATTGGGAGGGATAAACGGTGCTGTTACTAATGTCAAAGGATCAAGGAGAACTGTGGTATGTAAATAAAATTGTCCTGTCTTTTTATTTTTCCTAGCTTTCTGTGTTCTATTTTTTTTGGGTGTTTTGGTATTTTTCATTTTTGTGAGTTTTAATTGGAATTGTGCCTGAATTTGAAGTTACTACAGTAGTGTTTTTTTATTGATTGAAAGCTTTGAGTTGGTTTATTGGTGTTATAAGTTTCGTCTTTTGATTGAATCAGTTGTATGTGTTGAACTTCAATAACTAGTTTATATGCCTATGTTGACTTCAAAATCATTTTTATTGAATAGTTGAACTTCAAATGAAATTTTGGTTGATTCTCTAGTTGATTTTGGGCTGTTTTATATTACAGTATTAATTTTCAACTGATTATCTGATTTCTGTTTTATTATGCATATTATATGATTGACATAGTAATTATATACCATTTGTACTAATACTGCCTTTGTTATTATCTGTGAATTGAGTGTTGTAATTGCTTGGAATTCTGCCTTTTTTTTCTTGAAATGCTAAAGTAGACAAATTCGACAAAAAATCAATTGGACAAATTCTTGGATATTCATTTTGCCGTTTTTTTTATGTGATTATAGAAAATGAGCTCTGATTTGAATTTTTCAGGTGCTTGCTGGTCTTTTTCAGCCACCGGGGAATTGGAAGGTGTAACAGATTGTTTCAGCCTCACTGTGAGCCTTTCTGAGCAGAGAGTAATGCGCTGATAGAAGCTACAATGAGGCTGTGATGGAGGGCTCATGGATATGGCTTACCAGTTTGTTATAGATACAATGGATTGACATGAAGAACGATTACGTATGAAGCTAAGACAAAAACTGCACAAGAACAAGGTCAGACCGTCAGACTTCGTCTCATATTGCATCTTCTATGGTTTAATGAGTATAACATGTTTACACTTGTATCTTATCATCTTATGCATCTTCAAGTATGGGCAAAGATCTGCTTTGATATGTTCGAAATAATTTAAGGGTTTTTTAATTATATTTTTCCTGGATACAGACAACCTCCAATGAGTTCCAATTCGGCATTTCCTGCTTAGTTGCTGAAAACATTATATGAGTGGTTGATTGTATGCAAAATGGTTTTTTTTTTTTTTTAATTTGAGTTGCTTGCATTATTTGTAAGTTAGTGTAGCCCTATCAAATGAGTGGTTATTTGTACTGAATTTTATTGGCTTAGCACTTGTCACRAAGGACTCTGTGTTCCACCTCTGTA
This sequence comes from Bassia scoparia, assembly GCA_008642245.1. NCBI lineage: Eukaryota > Viridiplantae > Streptophyta > Magnoliopsida > Caryophyllales > Amaranthaceae > Bassia > Bassia scoparia. The sequence goes on from SNQN01001391.1 coordinate 96,168, forward strand.
GTAGTTGTTGGAWCATGAAAGTTGTGCTTTCTGATTTAGATTATCTGTCAAATTATCGTCGAGTTGCTGAGTTTAGTGTGTGATCATGTAGCCTTMACAATTTTGGTCTTGATTGCTGCAGCTTACAAAACATGTGGTAACTATTGATGGTTACACTGATGTCCCTCCGAATAACGAGAAAGAGCTCCTGAAAGCTGTAGCAGCTCWACCAGTAAGTGTGGGCGTATGCGGCAGTGAGAGAGGATTCCAATTATACTCTAAGGTGAATATCTTCAYTCACAGCTCTCCTWWACAAACTATTTATGTACATTTGACACAAACATTTACTTGTTTAACATCAATCCATGCAGGGAATCTTTACTGGCCCATGTTCGAATGCCGTGGATCATGCTGTTCTAATCATTGGTTATGGTTCAGCGAATGGAGTCGACTACTGGATTATTAAGAATTCATGGGGAACCAGCTGGGGAATGAATGGATTTATGCACTTGCAGCGAAACAGTGGAGATGCTAATGGATTGTGTGGCATTAACATGATGGCATCCTACCCAACTAAAACAAGTGCTAATCCACCACCAGCACCTCCAGGACCTACTAAATGCAGTCTGTTCTCGTCTTGTCCTGCAGGTGAAACTTGCTGTTGTGCGCGTAGCTTTCTTGGTCTATGTATGTCCTGGAAATGCTGCGAGTTAGAATCTGCAACATGCTGCAAGGATCGAGTCCATTGTTGTCCCCGTGATTATCCAATATGTGATACTCGCAGAAGCCTTTGCCTCAAGGTTAGTATCAAGCTCCCTGTAGTTCTTCAATGTTCAAGAGTAAACCTTCTTCATCMGTGTTTGTGAAGTGCCCACTGTTAGTTTACTGTCATTAGTAACAGAATTTGTTTGATTATGCAGGGCGCAGGAAATATTACATTATCCAAACCGTTCAACAGCAGACACAGCAGCTTTTGAAAAATCTGCCGGTTGCATTCTGTTTCAT
>SNQN01001392.1:8739-19158 GCA_008642245.1 Bassia scoparia
TTAGAAAAACTGGAAAAAAGGAAAACGAAAACAAATCAGGAGGGGAAAACGAAACGAAAACACAACCTCGCCACGCCTCACCGCTTGTATGCCCCCCTCGCCGCCGCCACCCGTCTTCCCCTCCCGCGCTCACATCGCAACAAATTAAACAAAAAATTAATGACGGAGAAACAATATGAGGAAATAGAGATAGATCTAGATTAGGAGAATAGAGTAAAAGGTAGGTTAGGAGTGAGGTAAGATGAGAGACGTGATAGACAAGAAGAGAATAAAGAGGAAGAGAAGATAGAAATATGAGGAATAAAGAGGAGTAGAGAAAGGCGCATGCGTGAAATAAACGACGAGAAGTCAGTACGCAACTCATGGAACAATAAGACAAGGGTTCTATCGAGTCTAAGATTCGATTTTTATTTTTGTAAATAAAAATATCCAAAGGAACCGGTTTTTAACTGATGATTTCTTTGTTGATGAGTTAAGAGATGTTTATGACTTACCAAATCCGTCTTTATAGGTGAAGGTAAGAGACGGTTCTATTGAATAATATCGGTTTTCTTTACTTAATTTAAGCAGACAGATTTGAGAACACCACGGTCTCTTAACATATGGGTAGTCATACAAATTTTGCATGATGATAGTGAAGGAGGAGTTATACTCAAGTTGGACACGGAAATAGCTTTTCTTTTAATATTGGATATAAAAGATTTACTCATCATTGTCCACTCCCATGGAAAATAGTTTTTACATCCCTTTGGATGTCCAAACAATGTTAAATTGGTAAAAGTGAGAATACCACTTTTCATTTGAAAATGTTTTACTTCTATCAAACGGAGGCCACGTTGTAAAGATGCAAAATTTGATCAAAGTGCGTGCTCTTTTCTTAAATCATCTGGTAATTGTCAAGTGTGGTGTAACTAAAATGAAATCCGAAGGAAGTATAAACCCCGCCTAAACCTTAAGGATACTGCACCAAATGCAACATCAAAAGTCTAACAGAGACAATAAAATCGACACAGACAAAAGTGCACATGATCCAAAATGAGTTGTGATGACAGGAAACTAAATAACTTAAAATAATGAATGGCCTAATAATTACACATCGTTCTGGGGCCATCTAGCTAAGCTTAATAATAGATCGCTCGTTTATTAAATTTGAAATAAAATTTACATTTTTCGATGAAAATGATTTTCAAAGGACATATTATTTTTTCTTTGTTCTGTTTAATTAGAGGAGGCAAATCATTTTTCTTAAAACGTAGAAATATATCGCGCTGATTGATAGCGGAAAATCATTCTCTTTGAAAAAAGTTTTTTATCATTTCCCCATACTCACTCGTTAGTCCCTTCTTGTGTTCTTTCCATCCTTCCTCCTCTTACACTCTACTTTCTTCTCTTTCCTCCCCAAATTGTCCAACCATTGATCAAACAAATAATGAAAATCATTTTCCTCGATTATTTTCCATTAAAACAGATATAGTTAATGAGTTCAATGCTATGTATTGGCAGGATCAATGTAGTGAGTAGATATCATTGTCATTGGGACCATATTGGACAAAAAGCTTGGAACAATCTGATCTTAAGCCTGACCATGGTTTGTACTCCTTCCATTTTCTACTTTCGTTTATTGTATAAAGTACAAAAGCGTCAAATGATAAATGCTATAGGTTCTATATGCTACAACCGTACAAGTGATATATTTCGTGACCTGTTGTTTCCTAAAGCTTGAAAGGGGATAAGTTTTCATTTTTCTATTCTCATAAATATGATTAGGAACATGTTCTTTTGGAGTTGGGTATGGACTGGATCTAAAATTAAAACTAAGCAAACTTGAATTAAATTATATAAATTAAGGTTAATGTTTTAACTATGGGTGGATTAATGATTATAATGTTAGAACTAATATTTACTATTGAATGAATGACTTATATGTAGAATTAATTATCTTAACTATTGATATTGTATAGATATATCTGATTACAATTATCTAAATCAGTATTTCGATATTTACATATTCGGATTAACTATTCTAACTATTGCTGAAATGATATAGTTGGGTTAATATTTAACATGTGATTAGTTTTGAGCTAATACTTAACCATTTAACCAAGGATTCAATATATCCTTGTGATTGGTATCTTAACTTAGATAACTATATAACTTAAGAATTAAACTATTTAATTTGTTTTGAACGCGCGGGCGCGTTTTAGAGGAGAGATGTTAATGACTATAAAAAATAATTTCAAATTACAACGTATCAGGCACAACCAAGAATGAGATGATATATAGATGTAAAATAGCAATCATTTGTCTTTTACTTAACCTCTATTTATTTCTCTTTTTATATTTTATACCCATCCCCAACTAACTTCCTACCTACCAATACAAACCACTTAATTATTTATACGTACCTTCCAAACCTTTTAATATTCCCATGCAACTACCGCCAAAACTATAAGGAGTTTAAAAATCAAACCTCAAAATCAAAGACAAAACCCCGTGATAAACCTCCTATTGTGAGTGCTCGATTTAATTAGTTTCATTACTTTCATAGGTACTTTCATATTTATTTGCTGTTTGAATATATAGATCCCTATAACAGATTATTTAATGAACCTGAACTTTTACTTTACTAAAATAATGGTCATTATCTTTGTAGTGTTGGCTTGGTTTTTACCGAACTTATAATTATTCAACGAAATACACAGTATGATGGAGGAAAAGATTAGTCCTCCATGAATGATGTGCTTGTTGATTGTTAGACATATTAGAATATTATTCTATTTATTAGATATGGTTATTTTGTCAAGAATATATTATTGTTATTATAAATTATTTACTATTCCGATTATCTCAATCATAGATGTAGAGTTGAATTAAACACGTCACTAATGCAATGAAAAGGCGTACGGCAATACATATCTCATCGATGTATCAGATTTGGCTAGCGGTTTTTAATTTCCTCTAAACCTCTGCTTCTCCGTCTTCGCTATTCCTTTCTCTTTTCTCCTCGTGCTGTTCTACTTCTTTTCTTTTGATTACGGACGCCCATGGCTAATCGAAGACTATTCATGCTCCCGCACCTGCTGGAAAACTCGACAAACAATCAAACAACACGTCTGTTCGTTCTCGGTTACGGCGGGTTTGGGTATATATAAGGCACTCTCTTTAACTTCATTGTCCGGGCCCATGCTTACGTGAATCGATCACCATTATCCTCGACTTCGGACAACTCGCTTCCTACCATGACTGATCCCACACACGGAAGGCCCTCTGGGCAGAGAGCGCCTTCGACGAACATTTTGCGTGCAAGGCATTTATAATGGACATATATCGCAGTGTCTAGATCCGTTCTTAAATCAGATCCATTGAAAAGAATGATCAAGCCCTGATAACATGAGCCGTCTCAAGGACTTCTTCACAATAACCAAATCAGCCCGGCCATGACTCCTCGATTCTATCCAATTCACTAACACCCGTGTTAGGCAGTCTCGATTTCGGTGTCAAGCAGTTACTAGTGCTCGGCTTGAACATTTTTGGCCGACTTGTTAAGAACGTTTGATAATCTCGTTTCCATACCGTACTAGTGGGCACTCCAATTCGTTTATAGGATTGTCCGAGCGATTTACAAGCGGCTTCACGATCTGCGGTCCAAACAATCAAGCCGCTTTCGGTCGTTCGGAGAGATATTGCGTTCCATCTTGAATGTGGAGGAACAGGAAGCAATGCCTCATCCTCTGCGTTTGAAACGTGTGCCGAAGCGAAGGTCTGTGGCCTGCTGTTTTGTTCTGCCACCGCATGCTGCACACTCGTCAGTCTTCTCTGGTCGATGTTGAGTCGGTCGTGGTGGTCGCCGGTAAACGGAGAGGGAAAGCGGCAGGGGCCGTGGTGGTGTCGGTATCACCATGGTCGCGCATACGCAGCCTACCTCTGTTCTGGGGCAAGCCAGCCCCGTTTCCTCGTCTGGGCAGTGGTATATGGCTCCACCTGCACCTGGGCCTACTGGACCACCTGCAGTGGCCCAGCCACCTGTCCTCTTACCCCTCTACAGACCCCAGCCTGCGTGGCCTTCCTCTGCTCCTTCTGGCCGTGCACCAGCAGCCCTCAACGCTCCGAGGATTCTGGCGTCTCGTCCTCAAGTACTATTAGCGGCTCCTCCTCTTCGTTTTCTACTGGCTTCTCTGTGCCCGACGACATCGATCAGGGCCTTGTATACGATGTCGTTAAATGATCCTAATTACTATATGGACACCGGTGCGACGTCTCATACAACGCACTCCGAAGGTACTCTCTCTCCTCCTATTTTCATTCAAATCATCATGATTCGAGGAATACAGTTGTTATTCGTGTGTCGATCGGTAGTACGATCCGAATGAAAGGTTTATGGCATCCACTCGTTTATTCCACTGCTTCTCTCCCATGCTTAGCAATGTCCTTGCCAGTGGTTCGCAAAGGATCCGTCAAAAATCTGTATTATCGTTCCGTAAAATTCACTCGTGATAATAATGTTCAATTGAATTTGATGCCTTATGATTACTGTGGATGTGAAATTTGGAAGCAGCGGGGAAGCGCTCTGGTGAGGTGTAATAGCCGTGTGGAGACCTCTCATCCGTTTTCCAACCCTCTCTTACAATGCTTCTATTTTTCATTCTCCATCAGCTCTTCGCAGTAGTGTCTTCGGCTGTGTGGCATTCTCGTTGGTTTGGTGTCAATCCCTGGAAATAATATTCTTAGTTTTTGCGTAGTCGTATTTGATTGATTGTAATAAGTATTCGACAAATGTTGTGTCATTCTAGTCCGTGCTTGTCAAATTAATAAAAACTCCTTTTTACGATTCCCTATCTCATACTGCTGATGATCCTTTTGATATTATTCGACAGTGATGTTATGTGGACCTCTCCATTTTTGAGTTCTCAGGTCATAAATATTATGTTCTATTTCTTGATAATTTTTGGAATTTTTGTGTGGACGTTTTCCAATTTCCACGAAATCACAGATTTTTGATTTAATTTTTGAGAATTAGACATACTTAAAACTCCAATTTGAGGGGGATGTCAAAGCTTTCATGGTGAGTAATAGGGCGGGGAATTGACAACAAACCTTTTACTCAATTTTGTCAAAAATATGGCATGGTTTTTGCGCTCTCCTGCCATACACTTCTCAAGACATAATGGAAATCCGAGCGCAAAAAATTCAAACTATAATAATTATATGCTCGGTACTCCTTCTATGTCATGCTTCGAGGTGTCCAGCCGATCTGTTGGATCATTCTTTGGAAAGTAGGCAACATACCTGCACAATATCATGCCTTCCAAATGCTTAATTATGCTTCTCCTACCAGATATTATAACTTGATCGTACTCCCGACGTATCTCCATTTGCGTGTTTTGGTTGTTTGTGTTTCCCTCTTTGGCCATCTTCTAAAAATACACAAGCTTCAATCACAGTTCCTCTCCATGTGTTTTTTCTTGGCTATCCATCTAGTCATCGGGCGTGTTAACAAAGTGTTATGATATGTCGATGTGTAATATAGGATTTTTAGTGCTAGGCATGTGTGGTTCGATGAGTCGGTTTTTCCGTTTTCTAAAAGAAATGTGCCTTTTCTCTTCTGCCTGATAGTGATTCTAAATGTGATGACAATTGTCTTGACAATCCTACCTTGGCGGCATCAAATTTTACCTCATATTCAAACTGCCCCCAGCCCAATCTCTCGACGGCCTGCTGTGTGCATGCTGGGGCCAGGTGTCTTTCCCTAGCCCATTCCCTCTCCCATTTCTCCTCTGGCCAGCAGGCCTCTGCTTCTTCTGCTGCAGCCAATATTGTGGCTTCTATCGTTGCTTGGCCCCGACTCATGCCTTCTCCTTCTGCTGTGCGGCCAATTCTGGCGCCTATCTGATGCTCTGGCGTCTCATCCTACTCCCTCTCTTTCTCCAGCCACTCCAACTGATCCTCCAACTCTTTGTCTTCTCATGCGAGTCACCCTATGGACTACGAGGAGTCGACATGGCATTGTCAAGCCTAATCCTAAATACCATGGCTCTTCATACTTCTACCTCCATCTCACCCATTCAAAGAATCCGGTCCATGCCCTTGCGTGATCCGAATTGGAAAATTGTTATGCAGGATGAGATGTATGCTTTAATATGAAAATGGTACTTGGGATTTAGTCCCTAGGCCGAGCTAATGCTAATGTTATTCGTTCTCTTTGGTTTTCGACATAAGATTGCAGGCAGATGGTACTTTTGAGAGGTATAAGGCTCGGTTTAGGTGGTGCATGGTAGAACACAAGCGGGAGGGTATTGATTGTGATGAGAAACTTTAGGTCCTGTGTTAAAACCGGCATCTATTCGTATGGTCCTTTAGTATTGCTTTATCTACTCTTGGTCTATTCATCAATTGGATGTCAAAATACGTCTTCTACATGGTAATCTTTCGAAACAGTTATATGTATCAACTATGGTTCAAAGATCCTGCTCATCCTGATCATGTTTGTCTCTTCGCAAGTCTTTATATGGTCTCAAACAAGCTCCTCTGGGCTTGTGTTATCAGCGGTTTCAGTGACTTTGTTCAATCTATTGTTTTTTGTATAGCACTTTGGACACTCTTTGTTCATGATCTATCGTGCATGAACGCTACTGCTTTACATTCTTCTTTATGTTGATGATATTGTTCTCACTGCCTCGTCGGACCTCTTCGTCGCATATTGTATTCGCCTTAGCGGTGAGTTTGCTATGGGACTAGGGCGAGTTGAGATTATTTGTTTGGGACTATTGCTGGCTCTGTCGGTAACCAGGATGGTTTATTTCTGTGTCAGAAGACTTATGCTAAGGCATAATTTCTCGTGCCCGGCATGGCTAACTGCAAGTCTGCATCTACTCAGTTGATTCCAAGGCAAACTGAGTGCCCAGGATGGTTCCCTTGTGAGATCCGTCTTATAGTCGTCGTTTGTTGGTGCTTTGCAGTATTTACTTTTACTCGTCCTGACATTTCTTAGCAGTCAGCAGGGTGTGTTTGTTCATGCATAATCCATGCGTCATCAATGCAGGCCTTAAAGCGCATCATTCGTTACCTTCAAGGCACTGTCTGGTTTGGTTCTGGCACTGTTTCGATCCTCTGTTACTTCGCTCGTTTCATACACCGATGCCCGATTGGGGTGGATGCCTTCTGATACTCGTCGTTCTACGTCGTGGTTATTGTGTGTTTCTTGGGTCGTAACTTGATCTCTGCTGGTCTTCTAAACGGCAACCTATCGTTGTCAAAATTCTAGTGCTGAGGCTGAATCCGGGTGGTTGTGCGCCAATGTTGTTCTGAATCTAATTGGTTCGCATCTTCTTCTTGAGTTGCATTGTCCTATATACAAAGCCACACTAGTTTATTGTGATAATGTTAAGTGCCATTTATCTCTCGGCAATCCTGTTCATTATCAGCGCACCTAAGCGATATGAGATGGATGATTCATTTTGTCCGCGAAAAGGTTCAAAGGGGGAGTTCGTGTTATGCATGTTCTTCTCGCTATCAGATTGCTGATACTATCACAAAAAGCTGCCGCGTGTTTATTTCCGATTTTCGGTCCAGCTCTCAACATTCGTGATCCTCCTGGTTTCGACTGTGGGGGTGTGTTAGACATATTAGAATATATTCTATTATTGTAGATATGGTTATTTTGTAGAATATTATTTGTATTATAATATTTACTTTCCGATATTAATCTGATTAGAGTTGTATATAACACTCACTAATCAATGAAAGGCTACGGCAAATATATTCATCAGTTTGGATTCGAGAATTTCATTTTGAAATTCTGGAATCGGGACATTATAGTGTTTCGATGTTCAATAATTTCAATGAAGAATTTGTTTAATTCTAAAATTATCAACTAATAAGCCATGGAAGGTAAGAATTTCAGACACAAGCAAACCGTGTCAAAAATACTCAAGTTTCATAATTCAATGATGCATTTGAAATGAAATTATCTTTCCGAATACAACTATTATAATTTGACGTGTAACAATATTAACCAGGTAATTAATGGTGAATTATTGGTGGTGTTGCAGGCATCCCCAAGAGGAGGAACATTGATGTTACGTGTGGAAGACGAAACTCAGAGTGTTTCTATAAGTGGTGAAGCTGTTACTGTCATGGAAGGTTTCTTTAATTTGTAACTAATTTAAGTCCTTTGCTTTATAAGGTTGTATGTGTGTTGCTTCCTGCTATCATTGCCTTCTTGAATTGTGAAGGGTTGAATAATAAGATTTCTTATCTGTTATTTGTTTAATCTCATGCTTCAACTATTATCATGTCACTTCTTAATTTTATTCTATTTCATGCAAAAGGATACATGTTTGTTAGTTTATGGCATGGCAACTGTCAATAAGCTAAGTCTGTCATCTGTATTATGGTATAGTCATCTAGGAAGCATACACTCATTGTTAGAATCAGTAATAGATTGACTGCAAGACATATGAATCAGGTCCGAATCGATTGCTCGATCCTCTTCGTATATCYGCCATTATCCTTGCAGCATAATCAGCAACACCTGAATCGGGTCTAGGCACAAAAACTTCCATGTCGTCGTACACTGCAGCACCAGGAATTAGGCCTTCCTCTGATGACTCCTTTGCAGTGAGTTCATCTAGRAGCTTACGCTTCTTATACCTGCGCCAAGCAGCCTGTATGTAGCAAGCACCCCATGTCCGCCACTGGCGAGAGTAAAACCTGAGTGTGTGCTTCAGTTCTCTGCTATGCAGTCTGCTAAACTGTACTGCAGCGAATTTGAGGTCATCCGCCTCGAGTGCAAAGGCTTCAACATCAGTGATAGTCTTGACTGTGAAAGTCGAGGCAGGGAGGGTCCCGTCATTGGGAGGATCTAGGGCCCATGTCAGAATTTGCTCGAAACAGATGTCACCGGGGCCCACCTCAGACGAGTTGAAGAACCCTGCACGGCCACCACCCGTGGTATARGAGTAGAGATGCCCTCGGACTATGAACAACATCTCAATTAGAGGGTCACCTTCAGAGGTCAAGAGAGTGCCTTCTGTGTAAAGTCTAGGCTTCAGTCTCTCGCAGATTGTGTCTAGCAACCGATCATCCATTTTGTTGAACAACGGAACCTGTTGTYCCAAATTCCGCAAATGGTTTCAAGTTAAAGCTCCTTTCAATAACATAATACAATACTACATTGTGAAATCAATTAGTACATATTCTCAAATCACATAAGGTACATACTAAACCATTAAAAAACACGTGTGCGAGCCTATAAATTAAGGCATGATCATAGTAAGAATGAAAGAATTGAAAATGCTGCTCACTCTGAGAACTAAATCAAGGCAGAGATGGCGCTTGATCTGTCTTCGAAGATCAGGAGGTAGTCCTTGGAGAAGGCCTTCTTCATCAATTCCTTGGGTAGCAACCCATCTATACCGGTCATGCTTTGAGAACAGGCGAGTATCAAGTCTTCGTCTTTCTCGCGCTATTCTAAGAGGATCTTCTGCTTATTCCTCCATGAACTGGGACGTAGTGCCTCTAAGAGCCCTACCATCCACTGCAAAACATCAGAAGGATTAAAGATCCTGACTGATTCCTCAATCCAGTGGTGCTGCCAGCTCGGACCTCATGAGGAATGGCTCTGTGATGCTCGGTTTACCACACTCTCAGCCGTAGCAGGAAATCGGACCAAGCCACTATACAACGAGGATCAGAAAGCTGATCTCGTCACTAGAGGACAAGATTATCAATGACAGCCTAAGCCCGGTCAACATAGCAAAGTCGTAGGGGTCACAATACCATTCCCAACGGAAGTGAAAGCTGTGTTCGTGATCCTAGAACCAACTCCATCAGCCGAAACATCAGAATCTTTGAGCAGCAATGAATAGACTACTAAACTCAGGTTAAGAAACAAATCTTGGAAGCCACATCGCCCGCAAATCCATACCATACAGTGTGATAAGTTTACAGACACAATGAATTGTTTGCATGATCCGTAGTAATAATATATGGCGTTTGCGTTTTAATTCGATATCTTACATGATTTGTATTGATGGCATCCATATGCAGTTCACTAGGACAAAATCTTAAACCAGCCATAACATTGAAGAGAATTGGTTTCAATGTGCGGTCACTACTCTGGGACTTATTAACTATGCTTTGCTCATGGGAATTTCAAGTAAGCTCAATACTAAGTAATGCAGTCTTTCGAGTTGTCATAGCTGGTTTGGTTGTCTTATCATCATTGATATTGTAGCGTATATAAAATTCTATCGAAACAGAATTGATTGAAATTGCTCTGACAATAAATTATTGTATGAGAGAGTTATGTTTTATCTGCAACTGCCCGGCTAGATGAATGGATTATCGAGAGGAATGACACGGAGCAATGATGACCACAGGCAAACTACCTCTCAAGAATCTTGAGAGAGTGCATTAGGA
>SNQN01001392.1:36713-50276 GCA_008642245.1 Bassia scoparia
GAGGCCAGGTATGTTCATATCATTCTAAACCCTTAACTATGGTCGGGTTGGTGGGATCCATATCACCAATTTTCACTAACACTGATAATTGACTTGCGATATTGGTTTAATGGTTTTGTTTAATAGTTTTGCAATTATAACTTTTCTCTCTCTGTTAACAATGACGTGGTTATTAAGCTTAGAACATTTTACATGGCGCTACATTTTATAATTAGGTATTGGGTTTAAATTGTTTTTTTATAGATTAATTCAAAAATTAATTGTTAACGAGTTGGTGGGTCAAATCAGATCGACCAATTATTTTAAGGATGAGCAGTTTAAAAGTTTATGACCCATTAATGTTTTGGAGTCAATCTGAACCCCAATTCGACCCATTGTCAACGCTAAGTTTATTGGTGTCCGCTCTTACAATACATGTGACCCGAAATGATACGTGAGTAGGCGAGTACTCTTCGAAGTTGGGTTCTAAGTCCAACCCACAATTTTTCGGAACATTTGAATTCTAATAGTATAGATTTTTGCGAACAATTACTTCATTTTATATAGTACTACCTAATAAAAATCGAAATCTTTGTACAGCAAAGAAGCCAAAGTCAATCGTCAAATGATATAATATTTACCTGGGAGTGGTGTAGAGCTGCAGATCACCCAAAGTTGAACTCAAGTACTTACAGCATCTTCAAAGGGTCTCAACCAGGTCACTCGCCCAACCACACGGGTGAAGGGCTCGAGCATAGGCGGTCCGAAAGAGCGACCAGATTATTGATCAAGTGAAACAGATCAGTGACTGATCTAACAAGGGTTAGATTCAGTGAAGTGATGCCACTTCTACAAAATCGTCTTCTTTGATCTCGGGACCAATTAAGAAACAGGGTCCGTAAACAGAGGGATTATGCTCGCTGTTAAGAATAGTTTTGTTCCATCTGTGTGCAAATATTCCTGCTGGATCGATTATCAGGGACGGGCGATTTTCGCTTCTTTCGTTTTTGAATTGTGCTTGTATTGTTCTGTTGTTGTGGTGATTCTTCGTTATTCTTATTGTGTTTTATTATTTTCGGGAGATTTTTTTGGGGGGGGTTGTTTGTTTTGTATGTTGATCTCTTATTAAGTCTGTGTGATTGAATATTTTATACACCGTACTCAGTAGTCGTACCATGTTGCATGACGTTAATTCTTTTGCCTTGCAATTCATGCTTACAAAATTTTTAAGCCTTGTAAAACCTCGTTGTCTTAACTCTTTAAAAATTAACATGAGTCTAGGATCATAATTATATTTATATGGTGAGACTGGAGGGTTAAGGTCAAGTGGTTAAAACTTCTCTTCCGATTTCAAGAGATTTTGAGATCGTTTTATTTCTACTCTTATGGCCTGGTTCTCTAAGCAAATAAAAAAATAAAATATTTTTATGGTATGCTTTATGCTGGCTTAAAAAATCTCGCATGATCCTGTTTTTTATTTGTATATTATTACGTATTTTATATATGTTAGTCGTATGAATTTAAGGTTTATGTTTACAAAATTCGATTCTAAAGTATTATATTCTTCCTACGCTTCAATTTCACTACACTTTCTATTTAAAGAAGTTTCAAATTATGTTTGTACTTCTTTTAAGCAAACTTATCTATATTCTCTTCCTCTCATCATGAGCCATTTCTCTTTCTCTCTATCTCTTTTTTGACAAGAATTTACCTAGGAGTCTGTATTTGTAAAATATAGCGACTATTTTGACAAACGAGTAATAGATACAAACACGGTACAACATTATTTAGAAAAGGAGGGACTAGGGAGACGGGAGATAAGGTTTTGGTTGTTCCAATATATGAATTAGGTTGAGTTGTCCGATAAAAGTGCCACTTCTTATCATATATTAATCATAAGATATTTGGTAAAATAAAAAGTTGCATGCATAATTTTTATCTTCAATTTTAATTTATTTTTTTTCACATTCCTATAGATTTTTGGTAAAATAAAAGTTGTTTTACACATTGATTGAATGAATAAAACATTTTTGTGTTGTGGTCGTTTGAATTAATTTTCATATTTTTTCTGTTTACATCTTTGCATCATGATCCTACATATAATATAAGGCACATGGTATACCGAAGCGCCATCATAAAAAAATTTACTCCGTAGTTTTTGTATGTCGTAAATAAATATAACAGTCCATAGTTAGATGATCTATTTTGCCTTTAAACAAATGCTTATTATGTTTAGGGAACGAGTAAAGGATGATAACAATGGTGTAGTCATTAATTGGAGCTTTCGCCTTGGAGCTCTCGTCTTGGCACCCTAAACACAAAAGAACAAATAAAAATGTTTTGATAATATAAGTAAGAGAATGTTAGATCTACTTATCAATAAGAAAACAAGATGGTAGCTAACTAAAAGGCAAACATGAAACATTAATACCATTGTTAACGTTATCAAACTTACCATCTCACATACATGCATGTCATTCGGTGTTTTGTTTCATGTTGTCTTACTCAACTTATAACATTTAACTATTGACATTACGATTTGATCTACAAAGAAACATACAGTTTCAACCAACGACACTAGCAATATAATTAGAWTTTTCTTTTTATATTGCCTTGTTTTATATGATCAATGATGCAACTCATGTTTTGGTACACCTAATGCTATTTTTTGATAATTACAGTTCAAAAGGTTTTHAATTGASCTATAAAATAATGTACTAAATATAATTAGATTTTTTTGTAATAAATTAATATTTTAGCCTTGGCAATATACCGYGTCAAGTTTGTGCCATAATAACTTTTGAAAGCAGTTTCACGAAAAAAAGCAGTAGCAGCTCTCTTTCGTCTTTCTAGGGTTCCTGCGACACTCCACCACCTCCGGGTGTGTGGCCATGGTGGGAGGTCGTCGGGGCCGCCTCGGAAAGTTCAGGGGAAGGGCAGCAATTCGACTAAGGGCAAAGCTCACTCAACAACTAAAGTTAAGCATTCGATTAAACGCGATTTGCAGAAGGGGCACGAACAGCTGGGTTTGGTGGATGTGTTTTCTGACCTGGAGAGCAGTTCGGAGGAGGGAGTCCTATCCCCGAGGTCATCCCTTCGTGAATTGCAGCAGCGGTCCTCGATGGCGGCTGATTTCTCTCGTTTGGTGGAGCTCACAACTTCACATGTCGTTCCTGTTCCGCAATTAGGTAAGACTTCTTCTACTAATGCAGTTAAGGCGTTGCAATTTGGGGATATTGAGCATGATGGACTGAATTTGAATGATGTTTCCGTGTTGAAATCTAAATCTATTCCTATGAGTCATCCTGAGAAATCAAAACCGAAAATGACGCTTTCTTAAGGATGTTACTGTAGAATTGGACTTTTGGAAGGCATCAGTAAGATGCTTTGTCATGGGCAGTACCCCTCCCATTCAGGTGATGGATGGATGGATTTTTCCGACGCATTTGGGGCAGAATGGGGGTGGAGGCTGTGATTCCAGTGGGGAAGGGTAATTTTGTGGTCCGATTTAAGGACATGGGTGGCCGAGATGCCGCTCTTAATGGACATTTCTATTTTGATTCCAAACCAGTAGTTGTGAAACATTGGAGTCCAGATTTGGAGATGAATGATGACATTATGACCGTGCCAATTTGGGTTAAATTTCCTAAGCTTAATGTGAAGTATTGGGGCAGAAACTCTCTYTTCAAAATTGCAGAAACCATTGGCTCTCRTATCCAACTTAATGCAGCTACAGAAAAGAAAGAGAGACTATCCTTTGCAAAGGTGATGATTGATGTGACTGTTAACCAAGAGTTCCCTACTGAGGTTGTTTTTGAAGATGAGTATGGGGTTGATCGAGTTCAAGCAGTGGATTATGATTGGAAGCCTATCTTGTGTACTAATTGCTAGAAGTATGGACACTCTCACACAGATTGTAAGGTGAAATCTAAACAGGTTTGGCACCCCAAAAATATAATGTGGTTCYTGCTCCTGTGGAGTTAGTCCCACCTACTGTAACAGCTCCTGCAGTTGTTACCAATGCTCCAACTCTTCTGATTGATAAGGATGGTTTCACACATGTTCCGGCCAAAAGCTCTGCACAAAGGCGGGTTGTGCCTCTCAAAGCTACCTTTACAACTAATACCTTCSAGGCTCTTGTTGGCGATGCTACTGCTCAGGAAGTTGATACCGATGCATCTACTAGTATGCATAGTCGAATGCTAGGGGAGGGCTGGCAACCCCTCTTCCCCATGGATAGAATCATGAGTTGGAATGTGAGAGGGCTAAATAGCAGAGCTAAACAGAATAATGTGCGGAGAATGATCTTTTCACATAACATTAAGCTAGTTGGCCTTCTTGAAACCAAAGTTAAAGCTAAAAACCTTGGTGCTTGTTATCTTAATACTTGTCCTGGTTGGTGCATTACTACAAACCTTCCTTGGCATGGCAAGGGGAGGATTGTTGTAGAAAACTCCAATCAAAAAAAATCAAACAGAAACAAATTCCAACTCAACATTCAAAGAAAAATCCAACAAAAAATTCCAATTAAACCAACCCGAAATAAGACCAAACGAAGCAACACGAAGCAGATCGATTTGGCGAAGTATCAGCACGAAGGCAAACAATTTTGCGGATTGTCGAGCTGCAGCATCCCTGTAGCGGCAGCTGGACCTTGAGGTGTCGGAATTGAAGGTCATTCAATGGTATATTTCGTTTGTTTCTTTTTTTTTTTCTTTTTGTGCTCAAACTTTAAGCTCCAATCTCCACCTTTCACCACTCCCTCATTTCTTAAATATCGCGTCACCAATTATGGTCACCTTTTGCCAAGTTATTATTCATATCTTGATTCGGATTTAGGGTTTAATATGGTTCGACTTTAATTCAATCAATAAGAAATTCCAATTAGGGTTTTTTGGGTTTCGAACCTAGCAATTAGGTTCAAATTTAGGTGTTTATGTTTTTTATTTAAGTTTTGGAATAAATGGATTTGATACATTACTTAAATAAACTAACGATTGTTGAGGAATTCTATGAATTCGTATATCTATGACCACACCAAATTCCAATACAAGAGACCAGAGGATAAGCAAGGCCAAGAAGAAAAATTGCTCAAATGGGTATAGAGAAGCATTCTTGAAACCTCCTAATAATTTGTATTCCATTATTTGTGTTGCTATTTTTCTGGTAGAATTAAGTTAGTAGTTTCAGGTTTTAAACTTCATTAAATTGCAACAAAAATTAGAAATATTTGATCATCCGCGCGTCAGGCTTAATAAATTGGTTGGTACTTTTTTAAGGAGTTGTTTTATTACAGTTCTCAGTCCTAACAAAAGGAAGCGTAGGTATAAAGACCCATAAAAATTCATGTGAAAGCAGAGAGATAAAGATTGAAGCCTCGTGAACAGTTTTAAATGAGATTCAGCAAAACTGGCTAGCGTCTTGTAATTTGCCTGTTAAGTCTTGAAGAACACAATTGCAGACACTTTCGATGCATCAATTTTGTTCTCTAGATTTATTTGGATCTTGTCATTTTTTTTTCTTTTTTAATCTTTATGCTCCATTTGCGTCCAGATGATATCATTGATTAATTTAGTACTGGTGCTTTGTGGTTCCTTTAACTCTTTAGGGAATGATAGTGAATGTGAAATCTTATATAACATGCTATTAACATTCGGATGACTTTGGGTTGAGAAAATTTCCTTATTGGTTAATTCTAAGCATTTATTCCATATGTATAGCTCCAATTAGTTTAGATGGCAAATTCATGGCATCCCACACTGTGATTGTGTCCTTATTGTTCTGCATTATGCTGTTTGTCCGTCACGTTACATTTTTAAGATCGACATTTCGATAATCGAATTTTGTATGATATACTTGAGATTTTTCTGTGTAACAATCACTTTCTAATTTTCATCATTCTGTGAGCAGGCTTAGATGGCTAAAACAACTGTATGAGAGGGGCTGTTAAATCAAGAAACTAATAGAAATCAAAGTCAGCATTAGCAAGCTTTCAGCTTCAAGATCATTGCAAGCCACAATGCTGGTATTGTCGAGTTTCGATGGATACACCACTAGAATGAGCAGCGCATGTTTCATAATTTGACTTCAAAGATAGCAATCTTTTAAACAAGTTTGAAGATGTATTTATGTAGTTGTTTTTGATTAATTAAGTTATGATCACTGAAAACTATTCTTAAGTTCTTACTTGAATTACTTTTGAGAGTTTTGGATAGAAATGGCCTTAGATAATTAGCTGAAAATGCTTAGTTGTGTATGCTTTCTACTTTGGTGTTTGTTCTTCTAATATTTGAACCATTATAATAAATATTAACATGAGTAATATTTGCAATCTATCATTTTTATTTGTAGGATTTTCATTTAACACCACTGTCCGGGGGCACCGCGCGCGGTTCAACGCTAGTATATATATATAACTATATATTAATATATATATTATTATTATTATAGATTATTATTATTATTATATTATATTATATATATTATTATTATTATTATATATTATTATTATTATTATTATTATTATTATTATTATATAAAAGGTCGTTTGCATTAGGTAAATTAGTTTTGCATAAACCTCCTATAAATTGCCAACCCCTTCTGCGTTAAAATGCTTAAGGTTGCTAAAGCACGGAATATTGTTGCTTAAGTGTTTAGGCAACGGTTTTAACAAATCAATAACCGTTGCAATAGTTTAAAAAAAGTGTTGCCTAAGAGTTTAGCAACGTAGCATATCAAAAAGCTATGCAAAATAGGTTCAGAAACGTTGCCTCAAGATCTTAGCAACGGTGTAGCAAATCAATTAAGCGTTGTCATAGCCTTGAAAAAGCGTTGCTAAGACTTTAAGGCAAGGTTGCCATGATCAAAAAGCGATTGGCAATAGTTGAAGAAAGCGTTGCTCTTAAGTTTTAGGCAACGCTTTTGCTTACTAAAAGCAAAACCAATTGCCTAAGGTACAAAAACCGTTGCCTAAGGACCTTAGGCAACAACGCGCAAACGCAACGTTTGGTAACCGTTGCCCTAAACCTTAGCAACGGTTAATTCCTATCTAATGCAACGGAAAAAAGTGTTGCCTAAAGTGTTTTATGTAGTAGTAGATGTTGACAGCTAATTCTGGACAAATTCAAGCCGGTCACCAGATGTTCATGTTTGGCCAAAAAACCGTTGGTTTATACATCATCGAAATTAGGGTCTCCGGACAATTTCATAAAAATTGCCAAAATTTGTTACCTTGGCGTTTCATATGAACCATATAATGATTCCAAGAAAGGATTGGGTCCAAAATGGATTCCATACGACGGAACTTTTGAGGTCCCGCAAAAGAAAAGAAACCAGGAGAAAACGTCCGAAACTCTCTATTAGGAGGCAGTTATACTTAGAGTTGGTCCGAAAACTTGCGGGAATAGTCAATTTCTCATGTCCTAGAAGTTGTGATGTAATTCTGGACAAATTCGAAGCCGGGCAACGAGATGTCATTTTTGGCCGAAAAACGTGAGCGTTATACATCATCGAAATTAAGTCTGCCGGACCAATTTTCATAAACGTTGCCCCGAAAAATTGTTACCTTGGTTTCATAGGACCATTATTAATATTCCAAGAAAAGATTTTGGGGTCCACAATGATTCCAACGACGACTTTTTGAGTCCCGTCAAAGAAAAAAACCAGAAAACGCTCGAAACTCTCGTAGGAGGCAGTATGCTTAGAGTTTGGGTCCGAAACTTTGGAATAAGTCATTTCTCATGTCCTAAAAAGTACCTCTGTGACGGAACAATTCTGGGACAAAATTCGAGCCGGCGTCACCGAAGATGTCATTCTTTGGCCGAAAAACGGTTATTATCATCGAATCTAGGTCTCTAGACAATTTTATTAAAACTTGCCAAACAATTTGTCTACCTTGGTCGTTCACATGACCAATAATGATTTCCAATGAAAGATTTGGCGGCCAAAATGAGTCATACGACGACTTTTTGACTCCCGTCAAAGAAAAAGCCAGGAAAACGTCGAAACACTTGTAGGAGGCAGTATGCTTAGGATTTCGGTCTCGCAAACTGTCGGAATGGTCATTTCCTCGCATGTCCTAGAAGTTGTGAACCGAAATCTTGACAAATTCGACGCCGGGTCACCGATAGTCATTTTGGGCCGAAAAACGTGGTTACTACATCATCACAAATGACGTCTCCGGATAATTTCATCAAAAACTTGCCAAAATTGTACCCTTGGGTTCATATGACCATATAACTCATTCCAAGAAAGGTTGCGGGTCCAAAATGATTCCATACGAGGGACTTCTTGAGTCCCGTCAAAGAAAAACGGGAAAACCGGCGAAACACTCGTCAGATGGCAGTATTGCTTTAGAAGTTTGGTCCGAAACCTGTCGGAATAGTCATTTCCTCATGTCCTAGAGTTATGACGGAAATTTCTGGGACAATATTCGAGCCGGGTCACTGAGACTGTCGATTTTGGTGAAAAACGTGGTATACATCATCGAAATGAGGTCTTACGGAGCAATTTTCATAAAAACTTGCCGAAATTTTAACCTTGAGGTTCATGTGACCACTAGAAGATCTTCAACAAAAAAGATTTGGGTCCAAATGACGTCCATATACGGACTTTTGATCCCGTCACAAGAAAAAAACGAGGGAAAACGTCGAAACACTCGTAGGAGGCAGCCTATACTAGAGTTTGGTTCCGAAACTGTCGGAATAGTCATTTCTCCATGACCTAGAAGTTGTGACCATAAATTCTGGAACAAATTCAAGCCGGGTCACCGAGAGTCATATTTTGGCCGAATGAAAAACTGGGTACTATACATCCATCGAAATGACGGTCTACGGACAATTTTCATTAAAAACTGCCACAAATTGCTTACCTTATTCATAGACCCAATAGTCATTCCAAGCAAAAGATTTGGGTGTCCAAATGATTCCAACGACGACTTTGAGTCCCGTCAAAGAAAAACCAAAACGAATCGAAACTCTCGAGCGAAAGCAGGATGCTTAGATTTGGTCTGAAAACTGCGGAATAGTCATTCTCATGTCCTAGAAGTTGTGACGGAAATTTCCTTGACAAATTCGAGCCGGGTCACCGAATATGTCATTTTTTGGCCGAAAAACTTGGGTTATACATCATCGAAAATAGAGCTCCGGACAATTTTTCATTAAAAACTTACCCAAAATGTGTACCTTGGCGTTCATATGACCATATAATGATTCCAAGAAAGATTGGGATCAGAATGAGTCCATATGACGGACTTGTGAGTCCCGTCAAAGAAAAAGACAAAACGTACGAAACACTCGTAGAGGCAGTATGCTTAGAGTTTGGGTCCGAAACTGTCGGAAATATCATTTCTCAAAATGTCCTAGAAGTGTGACGTAAATTCTTGTCAAATTTCGCCAGCCGGGTCACCGAATGTCATTTTTGGCCGAAAAAAACGTGGGTTATACATCATCAAAAATGATCTCCGAGAATTTTCAATAAAACTGCCAAAATTTGTAACCTTGGGTTCATATGACCATATAAATATTCCAAGAAAGGTTTGGGGTCCAAATAGATCCATACGACGGGACTATTGAGTCCCGGTCATAAGAAAAAACGAGGGGGAAAACCGTCGGAAAACTCGTAGGAGGCCAGTAAATTGCTTAGAGTTTGGGTCCGAAAAATCTGTCGGTAAATAGTCATTCTCATGTCCTAGAAAGTTATGAGCAGAAATTCTGGAAAAGTTCGAGCCCGGAGTCACCGAGATTATTTTTTTGGCCGAAAAAACGTTGGTTATAGATCATCGAAATGACGGTCTGACGAGACAATTTTCATAAACTATGCCGGAAATTTGACCTTGGGTTCATATGACCATAAATGATTCCAACAAAGATTTGGGGTCCAAATGAGTCCATAAGACGGACTTATTGAAGTTTCTCATCAAAGAAAAAACGAGAAACGTCAAAACACCTTGTAGGAATGGCAGTATGCTTAGAGTTTGGATTCCGAAACTGTCGCGAATATCATTCTCAATGTCCTAGAAGATGTGAGGAAATCTTGGACAAATTCAAGCCGGAATGTACACCGAAGATGTCATTTTTTGGCCGAAAAACGTGTGTTATACATCATCGAAAATTTGAGGTCTACGGCCAATTTCATAAAACTTTGCCGAAAATTTTAACCTTGGGTTCAGTTGACCATAGAATTATTCCAACAAAAAATTTGGTCCAAATGAAGTCCATAAGACAGGACTTTTGAGTCCCGTCAAAGAAAAAAAATGAGAAACGCGAAACATCGTAAGGAGCAGTATGCTTAGAGTTTGGGTCCGAAACTTAGTCGGAATAGTCATTCTCACATGACTAGAAAGTTGTGACGGAATTCTGGACAAATTCAAGCCGGATAAGTCACCGAGATGTCATGTTTTGCCGAAAAAACGGTTGGGTTATACTATCATCGAAATGAGACGTCTACCGGACAAATTTTCATAAAACTTGCCAAAATTGTACCTGGGTTCATATGACCATATAATAGTGATTCCAAGAAAGATTGGGTCCAAATGATTCCATACGACGGACTTTTGAGTTCCCAGTCAAAGTAAAAAACCAGAAAATGTCGAACTCTGTAGGAGGTAGTATGCTTAGAGTTTGGGTCCGAAACTGTCGGTAAAGTCATTTTTCCATTTCCTAGAATTGTGACGAAATTTCTGGACCAAATTCGAGCCGGGTGTCACCGAGATTCCATTTTTTGCCGAAAAAACGTGGTTATACATCATCGAAATGTGAGGGCTACGGACAATTTTTATAAAACTTTGCCAAAATTTGTACCTTTGGTTCACACTGTCCCAGTATAATGATTCCAAGAAAGATTGAGGTCCAAATGAGTCCATACGAACGGACTTTTGAGTCCGGTCAAAAAAAAGCCGAGAAAAAACGTCGAAACACTTAGTAGAGCAGATGCTTAGAGTTTGGTCCGAAACTGTCGAAATAGTCATTTCTCATGTCCTAGAAGTTATACGAAATTCTGGAAAATCGAGCGGGCACCGAATGTCATTTTTTGGCCGAAAAAACGTGGTTTATAGATTCAGTCGAAATGAAGTTCTAACGGACAAATTTTACATAAATCTTGACCGAAATTTGGACCTATGTTTCAAGCACAGAGAGATGATGTCAACAAAATTTGGGTCCAAAAGGATTCCATACGACGGACTTTTGAGTCCCCTGTCAAAAGAAAAACACCAGAAAATGTCGAAACTCTCGTAGGAGGTAGTTAAATTGTTATTGTATTAATAAAATACATGGGGATAGAAGACCTTATATGAATTATTATATATAACATCATACAAGTAAAATTCTTATTCAAGTTCCTGACTCTTTTCATCCACAGCAGAAACAGCAAGCCTCTTGTGATTAATTGAGGCCCCCAAGTACTAAATAGGCCAAACCCCCCTCTACTATAAAAAAACCACACACCAGAGCCACAACACAATATATTCAATATCTAGCTCCTCCATTTGACACAATAGTATAACAATACGTAATAAAATAATCAAAGTATAATAAAATTTTCTTTCAGATTCCTCCAGGGCAATAAAATTTCCTCTATTAGCAGCATTATATAGAAGCATATGTCGAAGGCCAAAAAGTATTGTTCAAAAAAAGAGTGAGACTTGCAAGAGACAGCTCACAACTTTGCCAACTCACCTTTGCAAGAAAAGATAAAGATTCCACCGCCAAAATCAGTAGGCTTATTGACGATCAGACTATTTAACACTTGCGTATGAAATTTAACAGAGTTTTCTTGGCCCAAATGTAATGTATTTCTAGATTCGAGTAAGGTACGTCCATACATGGACAAATAAGCAACATGGATAAAGGTTCACCCCTTGCCCCTAATCCTCTTTTCCGCCCCAAAGAAACCATTGAAGAGCCATAATAAGTAAGGTAAAACTTGTATTGAGATGCCACGTCATTAATAATGTCCTGAACTCATAGGAAAACCAAGAGCAACGCGCACATCACCTTACAAAACTCCAAGTGACAGTTATCATAGCTTCTGGAGACCCACCTTCATAACAATCCTTTGAAGTACTTTTCCTGTATAATGACGAATGAGTCTTGACAAACTAAGATTTCTTATAATCTGTCTGCCCTCTACAAAAAGCTCCTTGACTCTGTAGAAAATGATGTCAGGCAAAACCTGTTTAAGACACGTTTAAACACTGCAAACTTGTAGACCACATTGCAACAAGCAATTGGCCTATAATCAGTGACCACTAAGTTAGGACATTTGATTCTTTGGAATCAAGAGTAACTGAGGTTGCTATTATGCCCTGAGCATGTGACCCTTATCAAGAACTTTAATTGAGGAAATTAAAGAGTCCCTACAACTCCCCAAGCATCTTTGAAAAATTTGCTACTATTACCCATCTAGACCAGACTTTTGATATCAGGAATGTCCAAAGATCATTTTATTTCCATAGTCGGAGAAAGTCAACCCCAAGAGCTCATGATGATCATGAGTACAAGCCCTTACTCAACAATTCTTTATTCACTTTGCGTTCTATAACTCGGAACAGTATGCATTAAGGTAGAATATTGATTGATGAAAGTTGCATAACCTCCCTTTGATGTTGAAGCCATTACATACATCGCTGAATAGTTTGATTCGATTGAATAATATATTCTGGCCTTTAAACTACCTGTGGAATAGTTGCGGATTAAGTTAGTGTCACCCTACATGAGCCAGTCACAATTAGCTTTCTGGATGGTAGAAAGCTCATAAAGATTAGAAGATGGCTACCTTGTATTGCTGGAGAAGCCTCAATAACTCAAATGCAAAGCTCACACTCCATAGGTCAGAATGCAAAGCTCCTGGCAGCCTTTGAGTGCAGCTAAACCTTTACTCTTCCACCAAGTTGGACCATCACCATAGTTGAATTCATCTTTTTGAGCTGAGGTTTGAAGCATCTTCAGCTTCTTGAAGTTCAGCTACATCTTAGTGACCTGATACTTGCCAAATTACCAAGCATTCTCCATGAGAACATTGGCTTTGAAGTTCCAGAGAGGTACTCCAGAAGTAAAATATTCGAAAGGGCCTCTTACCAGCATCCTATGATAACTACGATCATAGCTGGACCAATAGGTCATAAAGTCCCTCGGGTAGAAAATAACAGTGGGAAAGCATAAGCAGTTACCCAAGCATCATCCATTCACCCGATCCAATTCGCAAGAACGAACCCTACTAGAACCATCTTGCGTATTATCCAGGTATAGAGTAACCAACATAATTGACATCAGACATACCACAATTATTACACACATTCAAAAAACAGGATATCAATTTCCTGTTTGGAAACAGCGATTTCCAATGCGCTCATCTACAGACAAAACATTATTAAAATCACAATCATTATCCAACCACCCATGGTATTGTATCAATGCCAAATCACATAAATGATTCCATAAAGAACCCTGCGGATTCTTCATTGTGAGCATATAGAAGGAACAGTCAAAACGACCAGAGTATGTACAAGGTGAACAACTACAATGGACCAATTGGTCTGTACAAAAATCGATAATGTCCAAGAAAAAGACCACTAGGATCCCAAGC
>SNQN01001392.1:75442-97032 GCA_008642245.1 Bassia scoparia
TCAACCACTTATATATCTGACAATTCCCGCACAGAAATTTTAGCATGATTGTTGGCTGTTGGTTTCGCTCATACTCATTGTCCCTGTGTTGAAGTCTTCACCTAGTTTGATATTTTCCATACGATTACGAGTATGGTACTCGAGAAAAGTTCAATTCATCAAGCAAATTATATGCTACTTATTATTTCCTTACTCAATTTAACAAAATCTGTAACCTTTAATTGGCCATGAGACTTCTGATAAACATTCATAAACCTTTTGAAAGATATCTTGATCGACGGCTCTCTGAATCCTCTATTTAGAACTGGCTATTTGATCTCAACCATCATCAATTCGTCATACTCCTCACTATCGATTTCATTATTCTGCTCGCCAAAGCTAATAGCACTGATAACTTATACTTACATTAAATATATAGCTCATCTTGTAGAGAATGATCAATTAAATAAGGAAGCTCATTTTTTATTTGTCGTCGTTTAATGCTGGAAATGTAATGCATTTAAAACTTATGGTATTGATCTGAAGTGTTTTAATTCGTTATTACCTACTACTTGCATCACTATTCAATTTATTTTTTTTCATGATGCTTCGTAAAGTGGTTAAAAGTAGTCATTCCTTCTTTTATGCTGCAGCTTGGGACCATTTAGAGGATCTTAATTCCTGAAAGCGAAAGTGGATGTTTTTTCTGATAGCTACCACAAGAGGTAAAATTTATGATAACAAAACAGGTGAGGCTTATCCTGTTTTCATTCCATCTTCACATGATTGTAAGTTGACTGGTTTGTGACGTGTGAGTTTTCTCTTCTTTTTTCGGTCGTATACGAGAGTCAAACCTCCTCTGTCTTTTTGTCTATACAGAGATTGCATCTGGCATGAATGAAACTGTCTAAAAGAGGTACCGAGGGAGTTGTGGCAGTGCTTTAGCTATTCTCGTTATATGTGGGTTGCCGAGAAGCCATATCAATGAATCCTATGCTATAAATATAGAAAAATAAAGTGAGAAAATCCAGGATAAAACCGTGTTAAATTCTCATAGTTGTTTTGGGATTTCTAAGCAATCAATTGCTCGATTTTATATCTGTATTCAGTTGCAGGGTTGCTAGTTCATTTAATATTGATAACCTGAGATTGATGGGGTTTGGATCCTACTGAATTCAAAATTTAGCCTCTACATTGGCTGGATGGTGTTGCAATTATAACCCTTTGATTGATCTTCTTGGTTTTTCATTCAAATGTAATTTGTTTTTCTCCATCTTTACCATCCTACTTATGGAACCATTTATTTAAAAAGAAGGCTTGACGATTCAACTCTACCTTATAGACTTATTGTCTGAACTCTAGGTTATGCATAAATTCTAACAGGATAGGCGTGAATTCATTAAACACCTTCTGTCATCACATATTGTAGTATCTGATGCCCGAAAGCCCAAGAACAGTCTTAATCATATGTGTGGATAGCTTGTGTCTAATTGAATGATAAAAGTGTAGAATATAGCATGCAAAACTTTGGCTTGCTCGTGAGATGGAAATTAAATTGATTTGGAAGTCTATCTACTTACTCCTATCCTTGCCCTTTGTCTTGCTTTAAATTCTCCACATCTCTTTTCAATGAACACTTCCACAGTCTAAGGAAGCAAAGGCGTTAACAGTATTTTGTTGTTCATTTGTGTTAGCTAGCGGAAAGCAAAAAACATAAAAAGTTCTCTTTAGCAGCTCTGCATTGCTCGAATAACCTATGGGATTTTGCGGTTAGAAAAAATGTTTTTTTGAGACTTTTGCTTGCAGTGGGCGGTGTGACAGAATTTGTCTTGCTTTACACTGTTTTAAGTTGCCTTGGGGCTTATCCAGGTTATACATATAGTATTTAAGCATGGTAGACTCACACTATCTCCCCTTTGCCCAAAGAAATACCCTTGTCCTCGTCTATCATATAGTACAGCTCTTGTTTCGTTTGATGAAAATTTCTCGTGAATCAAAACAATTCTTTTTATTATTAATTCTTTTGGTTTCTCTAGTTACGCTGCTTAAAGTAATGGACCACAAGAAATGATGACTGCCCATCTTGTTCCCTAATGAAGAAAACGTCAAAAGAGGAAATGATGATTACTTTTCTCTGGTAAGCCTTGTTGTGGCTGTACTTTTAGCTGGGGTATTTGTCTTCTGTTTTATGGCACTTGGTCTTCTTACTGTCTTATTATTTCTTTTGAAATGAGGGTGGAAGAAGTTCTTGATACATGCAGCGAGCATCCATCTTAGGTGTCTCTTATCTTCCTGGAGAACAGGCAATAATTGTTAGTCGTATAAATTTTACCTGTTACTGAACTCCTGTCTCTCTTCTTTCAGGCATTTGCTCGTGTAGAAAAACCATCTAACTTCATTACATAAGGGGTTCTTTTCCTTCATGACTTACTTACTTGCGTGACTAACATCGACAACAATCAGGCCACGATCAAGTTGTAAATTGTGCAGGATATCTGTAATGTTTCCCATCTTGAAAAATTTTCCAATGAAATGAACTTAAAGCTTGAAATTTTACTGATATGAACTTAAGACCAATGCTACATACTCATATTTTCAGTTAGATTTCTTCGAGAAGGAAACAACATCATCCTTTGAAAACTTAATTCTAATTGAACGCCTGTTTCTCATAGTATGAAAGCTTGTGGAGAGTCTGACTTCATATAAGAAAGATAGCGGAGAGTAAGAATAGAACCTCATAATTGTGATGATCCATGCATTTCACTGTGTGAATTGTGTTCTTTAGGCTAGACTATGATGTTGTCTTACCACTGATGTCGCATGGGACCCACAAGGCTATAGGCCAGAAGCTGATCAAGGGATGTGAAAGTTACTCATTCCCCTCTTGTTTTGTGATTTTGGATGCAATGTCCTTGATTTTGTCAGTCAAATGCCTGTAATAGCCAGTGTGGCCTGTAGCATAGCAGTAACTTTGAAAGGCATAGTTGCGCACCTAACTAGTAGCTAATTTACCTAAACTAATCTCCTAACTATGAGGGGCGAGAAGGTACAATATAAATTTATTGATCGCTAATGAACTACAAATAGTCGAGTGAAACAAACTCAAGACGAATTAAATAACTACCAAACTAATATAATTGAAAAAGTTTACCACAGCACTAATTGATGTAAAGATAAAATTCCTACCCCATTTAATCAATCACCTTTCCAAGAGTAAAAGGTCAACACTACTAAAATAACCATACACCTCCCCAAGTACTTTGTGGTCCCTAATTTTGCAATCAAGCCTAACTCCCGTGGAATCATACCAATTAGAGACATTGAACACATACCTAACTTCCTAACAATCCGTTTACCTACTCGCCGTGGAGAATTTTCATGTCCTTAATTGAAATTTATCACAATCCATTCAAAAACCCCCTCAACTATCCTGTCTGTGATAGAGGCAATGAAATTCATAACAATTAGTAATATCCCAAACTAGTATTGCACTAAATATAATCAATTAAGCAAGAAACAATTGGTAATTGAGGTTGGGCGGAAATGAATCAAACAATCAATCATGACTAGAGGTAACTTTAACCCTTAGATTATTAAATCTATTCAAACATATAAAAAGCCAAATTAAGAAATAAAACAAAATAATAAGCATTAAATGAAATGGAGTAAACTAATTAATTGTTGAAAACGAAAGAAATAGTTGATCACTATACAGCATGATTGGCTCGCCTCGTTACTCCCAGTAAGTGCGGCTCCTCCATCCCCCTTTTCTAATAATTTTCAGCTTATATATAAGTCATCTGACCGTAACCTTGCTACCAAATTATATAAACCTATAAGCTTTATCAGGCCCACAACAATTCATACTCGATGACTAAGAAACTGCAAGGGTACTGTTTAGCTACCGCAACAGTGCTGCAGTATTTACTGTTTTAGCGTTTCAGTTCTCTCCGTAAATTTGTAAACCGCAATGAGACTGCCTTGGGCTATGTGGGCCACAATGAGACTGCCTTTGGGCTATGTGGCTGCGATAGGACTACAGCGCCGATATTTGTGGCTTTGAGTGCGTATAAAATCTACTTTTGACCACATGAGCTAGTCAACGTAGTTATTCCGAGCCCTTCTAGCATTGGACACAAATCAAATCAGCGCAAAACCTACAAAAATAACACAAACTACCCAAGATGATATTATCGAAATATATAACAAATGAAAGCCCAAAAGAATTAAATATGGAGAAAAGTATGACAATATCAATTAAAAAAAGCGTATTTTATGACTTATCAACTTCCATTAAATTCTTGTTACTGTTTCACTAGAAGTTAATGCATCAGAATATGGAAGAATCCCTATTCTTGTACTGTTAAATGACCCCTTTTTTTTAGAATTTTGGGCTTTACAAATTCACTATTTTTACTAAACGCGGGCACTCAGACTGGAGTTCTATCTTATCTAAATTGAACATCTTTATTCTCTTCTTTTTAATGATAGCATTTGATGAAATATTTCATTTCGTTTGGATCACAGGTGGTTTGTGAAGCGGGACATTCAGCCAATGAAAGTGGAATATCTGCTGAAACTTGTTGCTGCAAATGAGA
Organism: Bassia scoparia; assembly: GCA_008642245.1. NCBI lineage: Eukaryota > Viridiplantae > Streptophyta > Magnoliopsida > Caryophyllales > Amaranthaceae > Bassia > Bassia scoparia. The sequence continues at coordinate 80,020 of SNQN01001392.1, forward strand.
TGCTAAAAAAGGTTTATCAAGGAAATAGGTGATACTGATGTAAGGTAGAAATTTACAGGGCTGTGGGAAATTCGGTTTGAATCGAACAGACAATAACAAACATTTTCACCTGTCTTTCTATTTTGAGAAATATAACGGGTCATGGTTCGAAAAGTTTTTTGTTTTTTTTTTTCTCAAACAGTTTTAGTACTCCCTCCGTATAACGGGTCATGGTTCGAAAATTTTTTGTTTTTTCTCAAACAGTTTTAGTACTCCCTCCGTATAACGAATTTGATATAAATAGAATCGTTGCGTTAATTTTGATACGGAGGGAGTAATCAACTTCTTGTATAAGGTAAAATGAAAGGAATGCGGTAATTTACAAATTATTACGGGTACATTTCTTTTTAACCAACCAAGAAAAAACTCATTTGTTACTACAATACAATTAAGCTATTCACATCGATAATTGAACAAAAAGTATATATATATAAAAAAAAAACCACAATCTTTGAAAAAAAAAATCGACATTCTCATTTGTGAGTGTATTCTTTATGTTTCGATTGTTGCACAGCGTTTGATTTTTGCGAACTGTGAAATTTTGGCTCTCTTGGGATGGTTAGCTGTCTCTTTCTTGTGCAGCTGATTTCTGAGTTACAGAGGCTTTCTTTGTGGAATCAACCTGCTTCCCCTCTTGTTTTGATTCTTTTAATTTTGACGTCGCTGCTTCATTTTTTTAATTCACCCAAGTTCTGTAGATTTCACAGGAGAATGTTTCCCTGCATGAAAACAAGAGTTACTGTTGTTCATCCTGTGCTGCAATAACACAAAACAAGTCATCGGCTAACGAAATGTGCACTCACCTCTGAGACCCATCAAGTTGTTTCGGCAAGATATGAGGTTTTCTCTTTCTAGAGCTCTTCTCTGACTTTGGTTTAACTTCCACTGAATTCTTGTATCTGCTTTTGATTGGTCTCTGAAGTGTTGGATTACCAGAAAAACGTAACCTCTTAGCAGAAGTAACAGGACTATTATGTTCAATGGTGATAAGGGTTTAACTTACAGGTTGATCCTTCTTGAAACTTTTGCCCCCATCCACCTTTGTCCCGTTTTCTTTATTGTCAGATACTCCATTTCCAGTGCCCTGATGATTGGAAATGTTAACATCATTTCACCCTCGTAACATCACTGTAATAAACAAAGCTGATTTCGAATAAACACGTGTGATACTCAGTTTACTCACCTTCGAGTTTCCGCTTACAGTAGATGCATCTTCATGGGCATTAGCTTTTCTCTCCAGGGTTGCCTCTTTCAGAATTCCTCTTTCCTGAACCAAGAGATAGGAAGGTGTTAATATCTCAGAAGTTTTACACAAGAGAAAATCAGTTCAGTTCAAGGTCTTTTCTTGTTCTTACATCAGTTCGCAGCCTAAAWGGCTTAGGATTTGTTGGCTTGAGTCTCTTGTTTTTCAATCCCTGTGTAGCAGTTCCTCCAGGACGGTTTTCTTTTGGGGTCTTCTCCAGGTTTGTGGAGTTTTGCTTTGTTTTAACCTATATTGACGAGCGATAGTATGTCAGATAAATTTCCAGGGCACAACAGATACGTTCAGTAGCACACCATTGTGTTTGGAAAAGTAAATATTACCTTGGGTTTTACAATTGAATCATGCTTGCTGAGATTGTCACACTTCAAATTCCTACAATTCCATTCCATAAAAAGTTATTTGCAATGTAATCTGTAATTATAAGAAAATTGACAACCAAAATCATGGACAGTAGCACACACCTGATATCAATGGAGTTCAAAGCATTTTCTTTGTCATCATTGCCCTCAGGTTCATTGGCCACTCCTGGATTCTGATTTTCAAGATCATCTGCACCGGTGTCGTCCTTTTCTTTGCTTTGTTCGATTGCATTTGGTGCTTGAGTTGCCATAGTATTCTCCTCCCCTGAACCTTCCCCTACAGAGTCTTCTGGGCCTGAAATGATTTCACTCTTCTGAGTGTTCAGGGATACTGCATCTGAACTTTCTCCCGTCTCTGACGATGAAACATCTTCTTCGTGGGAGCTACTGCTTGAACTTTCAAATCTTCGGCGTAAGTGATGCCGAATCCAACCCCAAAGAATTACACCTTGAACTTTGCCATCGATTTCCATATCACTAGATTCATTCCACTCTCAGCTGTTTCAAGACCATCAGGTTGCTTGCTGTCGTTGCCTTGGCTTTAGTTTCTTACACACTCTTGGAGATTTGGCATCAACCTCTCGTGGTTTGTCTTGCAGGAACTCGGTGTTTTTCCCGAGCTATCCGTAGGCAACTTCTTCTTTCAATTGTGCACTCCTTGAATGGTTTGCGAGCGACACCTTCTTTGACTATTAACTGAATTTTCTTCCCCCTTCACACAACTTTTTACAGGAGTGGCCAACTCTTCTGATCCTTCTTCTTCACCACTTTCTTAGGCCGAGTTGAGCACCAAAGCCTTTGAAACAACCTTACTCTTGATAACGACACATTCGTCTTCTCTTGGGTTGCGAACACTTCGAAAAGCCATCTGTTTGGGAAATCCCCTTTTTCTTTCTCAGAAGTCTATACTTGCTGCAACATGCTTCACTCCTCGCTTTCGGAGTCGAAGCTGGTTTCTCATTTGCGAGGGGAGTTTAAGCTTGCCATTTTTGTTGTCAAAAAGCTTCTTAGAGATTGAAAAGAAACCATTTAGCGAATCTTGTATCCTTGATTTGCTGCACTGACTTAGGAGGGTCGGCGATTCGGCATTTCATACTCATCCTGAACAAAAAACACGAAATTCTTGTGTCAAAACACCTGTTTTCATTTGCAATAATCAAAATTACATGAAATTCAATTTTCAATGATAACAAGCTGGAAACAGAAGACTTGTGCAGAGTACCCACGGAGGTTTCCTTGCTCATTGCTTTTCGAAATCGGACATTGGGACTCCTTGCAGCCATACCTGTATAAGTTTCAATTTATCTGTTAGTAATTAAACCAATTCATATCAATATATCATGCCTTGTTAGCAAAAAATTGCATATAATCTAACCGAAGCACGAAATTCTTGTAAATGCTTCTGAATCCATCTCTTTGGCATGTTCTTGGTCGCATCCTAAACTATAATTACATATATGTAGCACTTTAAGATGCATATGATATACCTTAAACATATTGTATATTATTCAATTCAACTTAAAAAATCTAATTGACTTGAAAAATAAACTTCATAATGCAATTTTGAGTTAAATATAACATAATCAGCTCATTGTAATGAAGACTATTACATTTAAGAAACTTTTCAAAGAAGATAACCACTAAAATCAGATTTCGTTAGTTTGAAAAAATATAGAAATAAAAACTCAACAGTTTTTACTTTTGAAGCTTAAAACAGTCAAGCTTTTTGATTACAATGAAGGCATAATGAAGAGAGAAGACACAAGACACCAACGGGCGAGCAGAACCAAACGATCATAGGGCAGAAGTGATTAGTACATGTAAAATCGACGAACTCGGAGCTTCGATTCTTCATAAAACTTTCCTTTCTCATTTCTTCTCACCAGTCTTCGCATGACTGCTGTATCAGGATTCCTGCTGCCAGCTATAGCTTGCGTTTCCCCATCCCGGTCGTCTCCCAACGTTAGTGCCATGAGATATAATCCTTCATATTTTGACTGATTTTCTTAGTAGTAACCAGTTTTTTCGGAGGGATTCCGCATAGGCTGAGGAAAGAGTTGGGGAATGAAAGATAGAACAGAATATGCGAAGAAGAGTGTAAGCAGTTTAAAGCAAAGAATGTCACCTGTGTAATTTTTGAACAAACTCACTGAAAGAAACACCTTTAATTTTTTTGAAAAACGTTAGATCTGAAATAAGCTGAAAATCAAGGCGTTGGGACTATCTTTCTGTCTCACACTTAATTTGTCTGAAAACTTAAATGTGAGCATCTCAGGTAATTTCTGGTAACTCCATGCTATAAATTACTACTAGCCTCATAATCAAATTAATGTTAATTAGAAAATATCGTGGGCCCATAATTTAGCGTCCTAATACCTTAAAGTTGAGGCTTAATAAGTTACTGTCGATCATTTTCATTTTGAACGAAAAGGATTATACTTTATATTCGCTTTCTTATTACTCTCTTTACCACGTTTATAGGTTTCAATATTATTACTCCGTATCAAAATTTTCTTTATTTAGAGCAATATTACTTAACTCCGTACTTCTTTATCTCTTTCTTAATCCCATTTGACTCATTTTTCTTTCCTCTCTATTTCCTCCCCTTTTTCGTAAAAAGTTGTTCAAGATTGCTTGGTTGATTCGATCAATTAAAGACTAATGAAAGTAAAATTTTTTTGCTAACTTTAGATGTTATTTACAATCAATCTAACTTATAGTATATACACTATATATTATACCATTTTTACCTCGTACAATGAAATCACTGAAAGTTATTAGTTAGTTCAAAATGGTCAATTTTTCAATCTACCGTCGTCAGAATAAACTACCCACACCAAATAATTAGATCACATCGTTAAATTTACACTCTAAATTGTTAGCTAAATGTTAGAAATAGATCAATTTTGCAATGAAAATTAAAAGTGAGTCTACCATCACACAGAAAGTTTAAGTTGTGTCACGAGTATTTAATTTTCTTTTCTGGCTTTTTAGTGTTATTTGGAACAAGATGATAAGAATGAGTCAAATAATAGATATTATTAGGTCTCATAAAAGAAAAGAAAAAAAATGGATAATTAAAAAAACAAAAGAAGAATAAATAAAATTTTAGTATACATTATTCTGGTAACCCTAATGAAAGAATATATTGTAAGAATAAATTATAATCGCCCGAGAATTCTATTAGAATTAGATATTATTCCACGATACATATATCTGCTCGACTTTTAACTAGGTATATATATACACATTATCAACACTTAAGAATTTGCCTTCGATTTATTCCTTCATACAAAATAAAAAAAAAGAATAATCATAAAATTTAAGTAAAGTTTTTCATTGAAGAAAAACTCAATAATGTCAATGTGTGATAATATTGAATTATGCGCGCATCTTGCATTCAATAACAACGCATGCGCATGGTGTAACAAACCCAAAAACGAGTGCAACAACCCAACCACCATACCCTTGCGCTACATCGGGTCCAACTTCTCCGTCACCCACGACGCGATTCGCCGCCTTCGAGACCGTGATTTGGCTAGCCTGCTGAGCCGCAAGAAGCTTCACCTAGTCCTCGACTTGGACCACACGCTCGTACACAGCAAGAGAGTGCAGGAGCCTTCCGAGGGCGGTCCTAGTAGGTCTGGTAGGCTTGTCAAGTTCAGGCCGGGGGCACGCGATTTCCTCGAGCAAGCGAGTCGTATGTTCGACTTGTCGGTCTACACCATGGCCGGGCGTATGTACGCCAAGCAGGTGGTGAGGGAGCTCWSTTCGGAGGAGGGTGGGGCGTCGTCGAGGTTTCGYTTTACGAGGGTGATCTCTAGGGAGCATTGTACAAGGGACAGGCGTAAGGGGCTTGATATTGTGTTGTCGCACGAAAGGGTGGTTTTGATCTTGGATGATTTGGTCGAAGTTTGGGGCGATGATTATAAGAGTAACGTTATACAAATTCGACCGTATATGGTCGAAGTTTGGGGCGATGATTATATGGCGAGTGATTCGTACACATGATGATGAACTTGCTAAGTTTTGAGGTTTTGAAGATTAGTCCATCATGTGTTCTATGCTGATGAGGGAGGTGATTATGATTGTAAAGATGTGAGGCAAGTGCTTCAAAGTGTGCATTCTTTGCTGATGCCTCCATTAGTAATTACTGATTAGGGCAACATATGGACTATATGTGTAGTTTTTAGTGTATAGGTTTTGCAATTGTCATGTATGTTCAATCGCTTTTTAATTTGTTAAAAGTATATATATAAGTGGAATTGGATTTTTTTTAGTTAAAATTGAACACTTATTTGTTTTGAAGGATGAAGTACTAATGTAAAGAAGACAGAGAACAAATATCAAGAATGCACCCGTTCCAAAATCCATTGTATCATGTTGTGATTATATGTTTGAATATGTTATCATCGCTTTAATTTCTTTTTTGTTTAGTGTTACGCATATGTTACTTCTTCGGTTTTATATTAGTTTATTTATGTTTCTTTTAGCATCAACTCAAGGAGAGATTTTAGTTCTTTTATTTCTATGATTTGTAATTTTTGATTCATTTATGAGGATTATAGGAGATATTAGATTTACTTCAACATCAATCGCATCGTGTTATTAAATCTACTTCAAGATTTATAATTGTAAGGAAGGTTACAAACAACAATTAAAAGACAATATCCAGAAATGCCAGAATTTTCAAGTCCCATACAAATGATCGATGGCAACACTAATTTTATTAAAGTATTTAATAAATAATTTACAACTGTCAATAATAAATCCGTTGTTGTCCAGCGGTTAGGATATCTGGCGTTCACCCAGGAGACCCGGGTTCGATTCCGGCAACGGAATTTTTTGCTTTTTATCTTCTTTCAACGCTTTTTTGCATACAGTAGTCCTTAACCGTTATCTATTTTTTTTCGGGAAAGATTAGTGACTTGTCTTCATATAATGATCACATTAAAACAATGTTTGATGGTGTGATTTTCTTTTTTATCAAAAATTACATAGATTTTTCTCTTGTTTTCGATTTCTCATTAAAAAAAATTGAAAAAAAAAAAATACCGAACAACCACCAAGTAATTACTCCGTAATTAATTTGATGTCATTAGCACAATGTGTCATCAGCTAATAATTAATAAGCCATAATGCAATACATTTATCCTTATCTCTTGATAATAATTATATTATATATTTCCACATAATCACATGACGTACTGGTCATGTCGAAGTTATTACTATTCTACTATCCATTCATTATTATTAGAGTAGAAGAAGAATAACACTTAAACATGCAATATGATCGAGTCACTATACACATGCACACATATGCTTCATAATAATCACTAGTCCCGACATTATTAGCTTACCAGTTTAGAATGAACACTAGTCAACGTGAACAGATTCACCTCGGAAGGAAGTCATATTATACAAGCGTAAGTCATATAGGTCATCATGTGTTTTATGTGTTTCAATCGAGATTAAAAATATGCGGTAATGGTAAGTAGTAGCTATCCTGATCGAGATTAACTTTAAATTTGGTTTTTCGCGACTTTTTGATATGAGCTTATTATACAAGTTGGAATTGGACCGAACTAGCAAGATTTAGTCGGTCATCGGTCAATCATTTAGTACGTTTGAACAAGTAGTTGAGGTTGATTGTTAGTGTATTTGTCTTTAATTGGCGTACAATATAGAGATTTTATTTATATGTACATATTGACATCGCATTCGTTATTATGTTCATTGATAATCTTTGATATCCCAATTATACACCAAGTTACTATTCCACTTAGTCAAGTCGATCAAATTTATTGAGATTCTATGTTGTCTTCGCCTCAAAATGATTCAAATCCAATAAATTTACAAAAAGGTCTAGTCATGGTCTACCACTAAAACACTCGAAAAGAGTCTCAATATTATTTATCAACTACCTCGGATTAATTCGGGGCTTGGGCTATCATACACTGCCCATCTATGCTACATTGTTGAGTTAATTACTCACTGTTATAAATTTGTATGACTTTTTTCCTCTTTTATTTATGTCAAATCGTTTACCATTAATATATTACGGGGAGGAGTACATCGTAATAAGAAACAACGTACTAGAAGCTAACAGAAAAGGAATGCACACAATCAACTAATAAGTCCTTAAGCTACTAATCAATTGTACTTTAATTGTGTCTTCTTGAGCTTCTCGTACAATACAATCTGACTCTGTTTTCAATACGAACTACATCAACATTTAGCAGACAAAATAATCTCACGGTTTTATGCTTGACTGAACGTGTCACATGATGATCCATATATATTTACGACCATTACATCAAGAAGATTCCAAGGTTAAGGTTGGCGTTCTATATTAATTACAACAACCAATATTTTACTACTATTTATTCTATGATTCCTAATATGACAACAATTTAGATCTTAGCATATCATTTAATTAACTCTACTCCCTACCTGTAATGTTCATTCATTGATTCCCGTTACAGTGCCAGCCATCATAGTTTATTTGGTTCTTCTCACAAATTTGTACGTTAAAACATACACATGAATCGGTGAACCTTCGAAAAAACTACAAAAAAATATTATTGGAAGAGAATTCGAATTAAATTTATCCCTATATATTTTATATAGGTAATATATAGTATGTTATTATCGAATTCAACGCCAAAATAAAAAAAAAATCTCTAGGAGAAATTGTGCAATATTACTATTAATTAAAAAAAATGTAACGTATCCAAGTAATTTCACACATGAAAAAAAAGAAACTGTCAAATTTGGAACTGTTTTCTTGTGTGTGACATATGTAAGGCGCTTTTTTGTAGTGAAAGAATTTGGTGTGTTACTCAGCTCGCTCTTATGATGAATTATCATATACATCTTTATCTTTGCATAAGATACAATGATTCGAAATTAATTTTCCGATGACCACTTCCCTTTTCGATTTCAAAGGACTGCTCACTTTGTTCCAAAGGTGTACGCCGCTAAGATTTTGTGGGTGACCTTGTAACTCATGTCTTCAGACCATTTCGTGTCGTCGTTCGGTATGGATCCCGGAGAGCCTGTGAATGTGGAACCATCCACAGGGTAGAATGCAATACGAGACATTATATTGAATTGGTAATTTTCGTCGTTGACTAACTTCTTTATGACTCGAGTGGCCATGTAAGGACCATTGTAGCCCCAAACATTCCATCGAAGGAGGATGTTGATTCCTCCTCGACCTTAATAGCAGGGGATGACCCTTGTCGAAGATCAACACGGCGTTTTGACCGAAACCCATTGCATAGTCTTTGCATCGACCTCTTGGACACCTATGCTGTTCCGTAGGCTCTAAGGTCTTTTGAGATGATCATGTCGGTGTCTAAAGTAGATACCTCCGTATTTGTGCAAGATCACTAGCCTTATGAAATTCGAGAGTTTTGATAATGGGGATCTTCCCGGGATCAACCTGCCCTTCTTTGAGCTTATCGAGCCAGTCCTGTGCAAGGGGTGCCAGCTGACCACAGGAGGTGAAGAATCGAAGAGAACGACAGGATGAATGAGGTGACCGCGATCAACCAGTGGTTGGATGATCTCCTTGCCTCGCTTTGAGGCCATGATCCGGGATACGAGGAACACACACGCACCGGGGTGTTCCTTGACAACACTTTCTAGGGAGAACAGTTCGCGCTTGCCCATGAACCTTGTGGTTGATATCCATGTCATGTAGATTGACACACTGCATTTTTTGGCACTCYCATATTCCTSAATTTTCTGCTCGAACTTTCTTGATGCAGGAGTTGACTCTAGTACTTTTGATTCCGGAAGCTTCTGCTTGATCCATGCCATTCTTTCTTCCATGGTGAAATTAACAGGAGGGTATGACAGATGATCAACTGCTAAAACGGCTGATTCATCCTCATCCTCATCTTCGTCGATTTTTTCTGTTTTTTCATTGACAGCTGACGGCTGAGGTACCATCATTCTGTCTGCAATGGGAGSSTTACCCTCCTTATCATTGTCAGACTTTTRCTCTGTCTCGGAAACAGGAGTTTCCGAAGATGGAYCTTGATTATTATTGTCTCTGGTATTTGCTTCTTCGACGACWGGTGTTGCTGGAGGTTCCGATGTATCTACAACCGGTGCAGGACTTTCTTCCTGCACAACTGCTGTTGGATTCGAARTCTCAGCAGGAGGAGTTGGCAATTCAGAAGTTTCTGAAGGTGWTGCAACAGGACTCGAAGCGCCATCATRCAYAAGACTAACAGAAGGGGTTGTAAAATCGTTATCTGACAATGATGCTGTTGGATTACCTGTTATTGGAGGTTCTGCAGTAGGATTTAACTTGATGATCCTAAGATAATCAAAGTGATTAAAACTTTGTGGTGGGTATTTAATGTAAAGCAATGAAAAGAATGAAACAGCAAAGAATGCACTAATCAAGTAGATTGATGCCAAAGATGAAGTTACAGAAGCAAAACACTTTCGTTGAGTTGACATCTTGTGCTTGTTCGATTGTAACTCATCAACTCGAAGCGAAGACGAGGAGGAAGAAGCTAAGAAGAAGAGAGAAAAATGGTGGGTTTGTCAAAAAATCTGCATTATTATTATGTTTCTTGTTAGAAGAATAAGACGTTCAATTATACTGATTTGCTGTTCTAATTGAATATATAAGTATTTCTTGTGTTGGTTGTGACAGAGTGGTGAGAAATATGTTGTATGAAGAAGAAAAAATATATAATTGGGTGAAACAATAATAAAATGAGAACAATGTCCTTTGAATATTATCCAAGCATGATATATAACATGAAATTGTGAGATCCAAGTAAAGTTACAAGATTTCTGATAAAAAAAATTGTGTAATTGTTTGGAAAATTTTAGTATAATAATATTTGTTGCATGTAAGGTGGAGTGAATGTTCCTCTTAGCTTAGTTCGTTGACTTAGTTTTATGCAAGTTGTGAATTTTCATTGCATACAAAAAAAAAAAAAAAAACCTAATGAAATCGACATTTCACAGGAAAATTGATTCTCATGAATAAAATAGTTGAATATTGGCTTGATTATGATTGAATATTCACAAAGAAGTTGGATTGTTTAAAGGGTATTGTTATTTTATTGGTCAAAGGATGAAAAGTTTAATTGTTGTTGTTATAAAAAGGATGATGGTATATGTAATAGCAATTTCATACATAGCATGAGTTGGTAAGATCAAGAAAGTTGTGCCATAGCACTACATAACAAGATAATTTTTTGGACTTATGCATGAAGTTTGAGAGAAGGTGTATCACTTAATCATTTAGCCCTAAATAATGAAATAATATATTTGGCTTGTTTTTCATTGATATATATTTATTTGATGCACCATGTTATGATGTTCTTACTAGTTGATAATGTAAGTCGTTGAGATGGAGTTCGATTTATATCATATATCAATCTAAGACTTAACCAGCAACACAAGTTAGCATCTACCTTCACATTTATTTATATCCTATCGTTGGGATTTTAATGGGTGCAAAAGTTTAATAATTTAAACACAAAGTACTCCGTAATTATTTTTACAATGATTTATGAAAAAAAAGGGGAATGTTGGTAATAAACATAACTTTTTATGAAATTGATTTATGATTTTTTTTAATCATGCTAAATTTCCAGGATATATTGTAGAGTGTTGGGTTGTGTGTATGAGTTTGTACTTTGTATATTAGAAACACTTGAACGTTTGCAAACTCTAGCTAAGAGAATTTAAGACACATTTCTCTCTCTATGATAAGTCATTATTCTTTCTCAATAATAAAAATTATGATAGACATCCTTATAATTATTTGTTTGGCATTTTATATACAACCTTATTCATTTAATATTTTCTTTTGGAGATTAGACCTCAAGGTCATTCTTGGATGTTAAATTTCAATCACAAGCATTGGTCAATGCATTCAATAACATTAAGTAGAGTTAAAATCTAGTTTTGTCATGTCATTTCCGTGTTCACTTGCTAGCTTACAATATAAACGAGGGTCGTTGATCCCTTCAACCCTGGACTTACATGATCTCCTGGAATCGGAAGAGAATTTCAAATCACTTGAGCACAAAAAATCTCCTAGAATCGTGAGAGAATCCTCACTCTCATCAATATCCGTCTATATAATTGTGCAATTTGCAATAATGTTGGCAAATAATGTGGTAAGATCGACTGCGCTAACAAGTACAAAAGAAGTTGATCATGAATTCAAATCACCTTTTGCCCCATTTATTTAAAAAAATATATAGTGGATTGATTATCGCAATTAAACTAATAACGATATAAACCGCTGTTATCATTCTGGGTGTCTCGATCCTTCAATTCATTCGACAGTAGTACGTACGTATAACGTATTACTTGTTCAAGACTTAAAGTAGAATATCAAGCATTCAAGCTACAAATGAAGCCATGCATTAGTAGTCGAACGCTTAAAAAGATGCTTTAATCATTGCTTTAATAAGTAAGTCATTATCATTTTTTCAACATACTTTTTAAGAGGTAAATAAAAATTGTACTTTCTCCGTATCAAATTAAACGGAACAAATTAAATTTCATGTATTTCGAGTTGAGATTTAACAATGTAAATGACGTGAATTAATCAAAATCATTTTAACACAATAAAGTTAAAATTATAAAATTATATCTCATTCTTCATTGTGTTAAATTATTAAATAATTTGCTTGTTTACATTGTTAAATCTCAACCTCGAAATACATGAAATTTAGTTTGTTGCGTTTAATTTGATACGGAAAAAGTACTTCATATATTTTTGAGGCATTATTTTATCCTTGTTTACAATCTACTCCGTAGTTACAAATTAAAGCCATTTGACATGCATATACTCAATTCTATATGGTTCCATGTCTTCAATTCATGTGTCCATTGAATTCTATGTTTTGATTGACCAAAATGAATAATTCGTTAAAAATCTCATGTCTCTACAACCTAAAGCTCTCGTATACTCGTTTAATAATGTCAATTCAACCCTATTTTTTTACTTTATATTAGTTGAAAATGACATAAACTATGACCTGATCTGAATTGAACTAATTTTTTTATAAAAAAAACTGAACTGAAAATAAAAAATATGGTCTTAATGTATTCATGCATTATTCAAGATATATAGAAGATGTCTTCTCTACGTACTTTGTATATATGGTGCATATAGAGCGAACCACAAAGGGCAATAACGTAGTCCATAATAAAATATCAGAATACTTTCAATTGACACATAATATGAGTGGTATCGTTACTAATTAAGCTAGTCACATCCCTAATACACAATGTATTTGAACGATAAATACCTTAAAATGGGTGGATTTGAGTACCAAGTGATTGCCAACGAAGTCACAATACGATTACCATTTTGTTTTGATTAACTATAAAATAAAGTAAGAATTTTTATTCATTTAAAAAAAAGGAAAAATTCATATGAATAATCTCACCTTTTGGTAGTCTTCCCTCAATAATCCGATCTATGACAAATCCCAAATAATCCCACTTTCACCCATCATCTTCCCATATTGCACTTAGTGAAAATTCTACCTGCTACTCTAGGTTTCCTAGCAGGCATTAAGTTTTTTTTTTAATCAAATATTTAACCATCAACAAAACCAACACCATTAAAATACCAACAACCACCACCATCACCTTCTTCACACTAGCCATTCACCACCGCCGCCGCCGTCGCCGCCATCACCCTCATTCACTAGCCACGAACATCCCTCGCAGCCACTTCCCTCCTTCCTCCTTCGAACCCAAATTCATTTTTTGGAATTTCAAACGCAAACCGAAATTCATTTTTTGGTTAAATACGTGAGATTTTGGGGTTAACTTTTGTGTAATATCTGAAGAGTGACAGAGCTTCATCTGGGTCATGGAGTTTGCTTGAGATCAGTGATGAATGGTATGGTTTGGGTTTGAGTTTACGATGCTTTGAAGATGATTTGTGAGCCTTAGGTGGAAGATGATGCGGCGGAGGATCGGGGGGAGGAGAGAGAGTTGTGGAGGTGGAAGATGAGGCAGCGGCGGCAATCAGAGCTGGATGGCGACAGTGGCGGTACTGGTGGAGGTGTAGTAGATCCAGTCGCGTGCGACGCCGGGTGGGAGGTGACGGTGGTGGACAGGGTATGGCTTACGGCGGCGTTGGAGAGGTGATGGTGAAGTGGCGGAGTTGGAGAGGTGATGGAGACGGTGGTGTGAGGTTGGAGAGGGTGATGGAGACGGTGGTGTGAAGTGGCGGTGAAGTGAGGGTGATGGCGTTGGAGAGGGTGATGGAGACGGTGGTGTGAAGTGGCGGTGAAGTGAGGGTGATGGCGTTGGAGAGGGTGATGGAGACGGTGGTGTGAGGTTGTTTGGATGAAAGGTGAGAGATGATGAGAGGGATGGGTGAGAGATAAAGAGATGAGAAAATAAAAAAAAATAGAAAAATTTACCTGTTAATCAGGTTGTAGGTAAATGGGATCGTTTTGAGCAGATGGAGAATAAAGCTTGGATTATTTTGGGATTTGTCATAGATCGGATTATTGAGGAAGACCACCAAAAGGTGGGATTATTCATATGAATTTTTCCAAAAAAAAAAAAACACAGCTCCAGCTTAGTCTCATACACAATGTATGCACTTTACGCTAAACCTAGGGATTGGAATTTTAATGTGCATTTTTCACACCCAACATATGACATACTTCTTTAGTTCTTAGGTACACCCAATCCTATAATATACATACACTAGTTTTATGTGCACGCGTTGCTGCTTGTATATATGAAAATTGTGTTTCATCAAAAATGATTTTAAGGTATGTATCATAATAAAAGATTTATAGCTAATTAGCAATGCAATTTATCTGAATTGTAAGACAAAGCGCAAGTGAGGTTCCATCCAAAACCATATTGCAATAGGAGGAGTAGCCCACTTAGGTTATAAACTAGAGTTTATTAAGTCATTCTTTCGATGTGGGACTACAACTCACACTTGCTTACATAACAATCTCCCCCTCAAGTGTGAGTCCGAACACTCCCCTGAACGGAAGCAACTTAACAATACTTTTATTAAAAATAGGGGATTTTGTGGATAATAGGACAAGTTCCTCATATGCTATGCCCACTAATTGCTCTTTTGCCTTTCATCTACGACACAAACAGATGTGAGATATCCCTTTCATGTCACTCAACTTATTCATACCTTTATATCAATAATTTTTATTACGATCAAAGAATTGAAGTCAAATTCGACTTCACATAATCACGCAAAGACCATTCATAAATATAATATGCATTAGTAATGTATATGGTATATGGTTTTAGTGTGTAACACAATTTTCATCACGTCCAACTCATGCGTTTTTTTCCTCTTGATGCAAATTAATTATACACTCACGTTTCTTGCTAATGATTTATATATTTGTGCTAAAAAATAAGTACAAGTGTTAACCAAGATATCATTCATAATTCGTCCTTTCAATATTGTTGTCAACTATTACGAATTTAGAACAATCTCGACCAAAAGTTTATGTTTTTTTTTTTTGACAGGAAAATAGGAGAAATTATTATTTCATCAAATCATCACTGATACACTTCATAATCGGTGGTGGGGCTTCCTCCATCCAAACTGTAAAATCAACAATATCAAGGCTCATTTTAGCCAAGCCATGAGCTGCTGTATTTCCTATTCTCCTAATAAAAGCAAAAGAAATAGCATCACATAAATCACAAAGGCAGTAGATGTCTCTGTAGATCAAGCCCACCTCTGAAACTTCTTGCCTTCATTTCTTCAAAGCATAATAGAGAGTGAGGTTGTCTACCTCCACAACCAGACGCTTGAAACCAACCTCCAAAGCAGTTTGAATGGCTTTTCTAACAGCTATTGCTTCACCCTTCAACACATTGTCATCCCCTTTCACCGAGTCACACATCGCCATCAAAACATCTCCCACTGCATCATGCAAGATAGCACCACAACCATAAAAACCACCACCCACAGCAACATCCGTGTTAAGCTTCACAAAACCAACTGGCCGGAGGGGGCATCCAAGAACTCGAAAGCTGTCTACCCGGTTGATCCTCCTTCATGTCTGCAAGCTTTGACTTCGAAAATTTGTCCAATGCTGTCATAACTCTGTCCATTCTCCATACCAATGGCTTAGTGAGCTTTCGAAAACACCACTCATTACGAGCCAACCAAATATTCCACGATATTAACCAAAACATTTCCCACCATCTTTTCGGTTTAGCATCCGCCATAAAATGTAGAACCCCCTCTTTGTAGCTTCTAAAAGAAAATTTGGCAAAGTCCAAAAGAAGTGGAGCCAAGTACCTGAATCTCCTCGCTTCAGAACAGTGGAAAAAAAGGTGAGCCTCATCCTCTTCACAATCACCACACCTCGAGCATATTGGATCAATTTGCATCCCACGCCTAAGTAAATTCACATTAACAGGAACCACCTGTTTAATCGCTCTCCACACAAAATGCTTAACTTTTGGAGGGATATCAGCCTGCCACACCCTTCGCCATATTTGCTTCTCACTATTACTCGATGTTGTAGCATAATCATTTAACTTATCCTGAAGAATGACATAATATGCACTTCTGACAGTAAAACTTTCATTTTTTGAAAGAGTCCAGCTCCAATTATCCTGACAACTATAATCAGGAAGCAAAATAGTTTTGATGTATGTGCTCAATCTCCCAACTAGAAAAAAGCACTTGTAAACGCATAGTATTCCAGTTACCAGCTTCAATCAATTCTCCAACGAATGTGTATTGTTCGGCACCATTAGGAATACCCTGCAACAAGCCATCTCCTCCCAGACCTGGAACCCAAGCCTCCTTCCATATATCAGTGGTCCATCCATCACCAATAATTTTTCTACAGCCACGCTTGATAACCGACTTGGCCTGCAAGATCGATCTCCATGTAAAACTCATATTTCACAACAAGAAAAATCAATTCGGCCGACGACGGTTACCGACCGATTATCGGTCGGTAACAGGCTTTACCGACCGATAATCGGTCGGTCACAGGTGTCGCAAGTTCAGCCGTCGGTAATCTTGATGTTACCGACCGATTTTCGGCCGGTAATCGTTTACCGACCGATTACCGACCGACTATCGACGGAAACCATCCGACCAATTTTAGGAGGGAAACATACGTTTACCGACCGATTTATAATCGGTCGGTGTACCGACCGATAATTCGGTCGGTAAACCTATGTTTCCCTCTAAAAATTGGAGGGAATATAAACAAATTACCGACCGATCTGTCGGTCGGTATACCGACCGATGTCACAATCGGTCGGTATACCGACCGATTTATCGATCGGTAATTGCTCGATAATATTTTTTTTATTTAATTT
>SNQN01001393.1:0-12425 GCA_008642245.1 Bassia scoparia
CCTTAGAAAAAATTTAAAAATCAGTTTAGGGAGTAGTACTTTCTCCCTTCCATTCCAACAACACATTAAAATATACTCAAATAAAATAATATTGACTTGCGAAGGTTAGATTACAATAATATTTGTCTTTACATTTTGTAACAAAACATCTATCATATTTCATTATTGAACAGAATGAATAAATACAGAAAATGATAGGATTATTAGTATTTATACATACATGATATAGTGAAAAAAAGCCTCAAATAACACAAGCACTAGCAGCTTGTACCAGCTCAACTAGGAGCCTAGGACTAACAGAAATTAGTTACAACATTTAGGATATAATAGCATATTAACATTATTCGCATTATTCTCTAGTTAGGGCATAATATTATACTCCGTCTCACCATTCCAAAGTCTCACTGTTACATCGGATTTATTTATTTATATTTATTTTGGTGAAAATGACCCACAAAGACGGGATATATATATTTAGAATGGAGGAGGGGTATGGAGATTTGAACATATATGACCTACCACTGACCACCGCCTTCCATCGGAGCAGCCCACCAGCACCACCGCAGAACAAGGAAGCAGCCCACAACCACCACAGAACAGCCATTACCATTCGCGGTGAATCATATATGACATTTTTCTCAGCCTTTCACCTATTTTTTGGACATGGTTTCTTCATGAAAGTTGTAGATCTTGAAAAAATACATGAAATAGGCTCAAGAATTACTTAATTTTGAGGGGTATTCAAGTAGTTATGCCCTTTACAAGTTTAAAATAAAAAATTTCCAAATTGAAAATGAAAACCCTAAATTGAATTGATGGTGGTTTCCAATTAAGTGATTTTCGAATTTGGGGATAGACTTTTGGTTTTGTGGTGGTTTCGAAAGACTTGAATAGGATGGTGGTGGTGATTTATGAAATTGGGGATTGGTGGTGTTCATTTTTGAAATCTAAATTGGTGGTGGTGGTTGATGGTCGAAATTGGGGATTGAATGCTTTGAAGAATAGCACAGCTTGTGAGGGTCCGATGGTGCGGTTTTGACTGGGGTGGTGGTGCGAGTTTGGCTAGAGTACGGTGGTGTGGTTTGGGGTGGTTGTTGGGGGCTGCTAGTTGTGGCTTGCTGTGAGGGGGAAGGGGT
This sequence comes from Bassia scoparia, assembly GCA_008642245.1. NCBI lineage: Eukaryota > Viridiplantae > Streptophyta > Magnoliopsida > Caryophyllales > Amaranthaceae > Bassia > Bassia scoparia. The sequence continues at coordinate 1,137 of SNQN01001393.1, forward strand.
GTTGCAGCTGCAGGGGAGGGAGGTGGCAGGAGGTGGTAGCAGTGAAGGGAGATGGCAGGGGGTGGTAGCAGTTCAGGGAGGTGGAAGAAGGGTGGTTCGTGGTGGTTGGAAGGAAGAGAGTTAATGGTGTTAGATTAAAATTGTTAAGAGGTAGTGGTTCACAAAGTTTTCAAATAAAGTGGGTAGTTATTTTCAAAAAAAGAAAAAGTGAATAATTAATTTCTAAAAGTCGACAAAAAGTGGATAGTTGTTGACAATTTTTTCAAAGATTATTGATTCTTTCTCATATGGGTTGTCCACATTAGTATTTCTTTCTCATTTGACGGTCTCAATTGTAATAAGGTCTCACGTAATAAACTTTAATTTGATTATACAAACATTGTACAGAGTACATAATAAAAAACACGGAAAAATCTTTATATATATGTTCCCTCGACCAAGCAACTTTTTTCCGGGAACTTAACTTATTATTGTCAAGGGATCAAAATGGGGCTTAATTATGGGACATGCTTATTGTGTGTGGCAATATTGCTAGCAGCTATGATACCAACGGTAGTCCTTCAACCAGTTTCCACACCAAGCGCGCCGCCTCTTCCACCACCGGCAGAAGTAGAACCTGAGTTCACTCCCGTCCCAGGCCCAGGGCCAGGCTCGTCGTTGCCTCCTACCCCACCTCCGGATGCCACACCGCCAATCGATGGGATGCCCCGTGCACCACCACCACCTGAGGGATCATTAAATAAGGTGCTTAATGGGACAGTCCCTGCACCACCCTGTAGCAACACTCCTATTAATTATTAGATCAGGTCATCAGGTGGTGTAGTGGTGTATTTATAATGATTATTATCAATCCTGTAGAAATCAACTTCAATAAATAATTTAATTTTGTGGTGTATATCGACTTTGTATTTCGGTGCTTCCACCGGATTCACGATTCACCTCTAAGGCTAATCCAAATCCTCTACGAGTTCTGGCCCTTCTGGGCGCGCGGTTAGTGGTGCATATATCAACTTTGATTGTTATAAGTCTATATTCTCCCATACTTCATATGATGTTCAATTGTTGTATAATAACTACTTGTAATTCATTCTTCATGTACGTGACTCGTTTTGGCAGTTTTCTGTTATATGCTCGATTGCTCTCTGGAGTGTACACAATGCATGTAACAAAGTAGCACAAGATATTCATACATGGATATCAATGTGTTCAACTTATGTACGTATTTGTTGCTGCGAAAATGTACCATGCCTTCACCATTGTTGATATGTAGTCAATAATCATGGTTTAAAAATATTTCTGAAATAGTGAATCAATAATGTTTTGAAATGTTCGGGTTGATTAATTAACGTGCAAATGTGTAATTGGTTGAATTGGTGTGCTTAATAATAGTTCCGAAAACAACAAGCTAGGCTGATAAAGGAGTGAAAGAATGATCGGCACAACTTTAAATAGATTAGTCATAAACTGACTCAGTATACAATAATAAATAAAAAGTCTAATGATCGATTGAGATCTAAAACGAAGTATGTAACTCATTTTCAGCATATACAGTTGCATAGATGTTGCTAGCATCGAACGATCGTGCACAATAATATAGTCATTGATCTGTCACAAAAAATATATAACTTGAATCAGTTGATGCTGTAAGTCTACAATAATATCGAAGAACTAATCATTTGCAATATGATATTATGGAAGCTAGTGTAGCAATGCTCAAGAGAGTAAAGGTCAAGGACAGGAATAGTAAGCCATATATACTGACCAAGCTTCTACAATGCCAAAATCGCCAATTGGTAACATTAAAAAATAAAAGGCACTCCTAACAGCAGTGTGCATATATATCCCCTAAGCATACTGCATTTGAGGGATAGAGATGGGGGCGAAACACGAGGGAGCCTTATTGTTGGTGGCCATACTGCTAGCTACGATGATATCAATGGCAGTCCCTCAACCAGTTTCCACACCAAATGCACCGCCTCCAAGCGTGCCTCTTCCACCACCTTCAGAACCTGTGTCGATGCCTCTTGCACCATCTCCGGAGACCACACAGGTAATCGAAAGGATACCAGCCCGTGCACCACCAGATCCTGAGACTGAAAAAGTAGAGCTGGTTAGTGAAAAAGCATCATCCTATAAGATAACACCTGGCTATTGGCTATCGCTATTAGGTGGTGGGTTAATCATTGTTATTGGTCACTTTGATCTCTTTCATGCACGATGTTGATAACTGATTTAAGCCATACATATCATACTTGACGGCTCTCCCTACTCTACACGATGTTCATTTGTGTGCTGATTCGCTCGTTTATAGTGCATTTCGTTTTGGCTGTTTTGCTTGCTGAAACATTTCATACTTCTGCTATACACATGAAGCAATAATCCTAATGCTGTTGTAATATACAACATCAAATTTTGTATTGTTGTTTGCTCGCTTCTTCCTTCCTGCTCCCTATTGTATTATCTTACTGTAGTCTTCATTCGGAATTGAATGATCATAATCTGTACAGATTGCTTAGCCTGACTGAGTACATGATAGTGTGAGTTGACGCGTTAAGTGTTTGACAAATTATATATACTAACAAAGAACAAATACTACAAGCAAGTTTACTTTAGCGACTTAGCAGTATCCAAAAGACAGTAAAGAAAAAGGACAGGCAGAATACAATACCATATTATTGACCAAACTTGTACACTACTAACTGTTATTGTAATCCCAAGTTGGCTGGTGGAGAGGCTCAACTCTGCAATATCATATCCAAAGTCAAACGATCAATTCTATGCACGATTGTTTCTAAGATGTCGAGGATTCGAGGAGCGTACAAACTCGTCAACCTGCTATATATCCTGCAACAATATTCACCCAATATTGTTTGTCTTCAATAATATCCTATTTCCACCATATTATTAGGCTGAATTAAGGCGTTGACCTCGAATTTGAAGGGAAAAGGAGATTATTGAAATGGCGAGCCATATTGATATGATTAGTTTCCTATCAATGGTGATGATGCTAAGTATGGTGTTCACTGCTAAATCCCAGCCTCAAACGACTGTCTTAGATAGTCCTGCCCCAGCACCAACTCTAGCATTGTCACCCACATCGGTTTTTAGTTTGGCGTTGTCTTTTTTGAACTATTTCGGTGACATACCACCTATTCCGAGAATGGGGACTCCTCCACCACCTACTCCAATACCATTATCTCCACCGCCATTGGAGGTTGCTCGTCCCCCTCCTTCACAAGATGTGGCTCCTATTGCACCCCTACCACCATCCATGGATGATGATTATGAAACCCCGGAAAATCCTTCAACCCCAAAGAGTGAAATCCCACCACCGTTGGAGAACAAACAACCCCCTCCTTCACCTATCCCGGCTCCTGATACAACCCCAAAACCACCACAAAATGATGATGATGAAACCCCACCACCCCCAAAGAGTAATCGTCCATCGCCAAATCGTCCTCCCCCTTCACCTATCCCGGCTCCTAATACAACCCCAAAACCTCCAGAAAATGATGATGAAGCCCCACCACCCCCAAAGAGTGATGGTCCACCGCCAAATCGCTCCCCTCCTTCGCCTATCCTGGCTCCTAATACAACCCCAAAACCACCACAGGATGATGATGAAACCCCACCACCTCCAGAGAGTGATCGTCCACCTTTGACTCGTCCCCCTCCTTCACCTATCCTAGCTCCTAATGCAACCCCAAAACCACCACAGGATGATGATGGTCCACCGCCAAATCGCCCCCCTCCTTCGCCTATCCTGGCTCCTAATACAACTCCAAAACCACTACCCCCAGAAAGTGATCGTCCACCTTTGACTCGTCCCCCTCCTTCGCCTATCCCAGCTCCTAATACAACTCCAAAACCACCACAGGATGATGATGAAACCCCACCACCCCCAGAGAGTGATCGNAATACAACTCCAAAACCACCACAGGATGATGATGAAACCCCACCACCCCCAGAGAGTGATCGTCCACCTTTAACTCGTCCCCCTCCTTCGCCTATTCCGGCTCCTAATACAACTCCAAAACCACCACAGGATGATGGCAAAACCCCACCACCCCCAGAGAGTGATCGTCCACCTTTAATTCGTCCCCCTCCTTCGCCTATCCCAGCTCCTAATACAACCCCAAAACCACCACAGGATGATGACGAAACCCCATCACCCCCAGAGATTGATCGTCCACCCCCACCTCCACCACCACCCCCAGAGAATGACGTTCCATCCCCACCACCAATTATAGAGGCGAATACCCAACCACCTCCACCTCCAGAAGACGAGACCCCTTCAACCTAGTTGTTTGTAGATGATGACAAATCGTATACCAATGCTCCCATTGTATCACTTGTAAATAAGCTGTTGTCGGATGTATTTGTTTCTTATTAAGCCCAAAATCAAGAAATAACATGTACTATATATATATTGTAAATTGCAAAATCACTGCATTTGGTCTGATGTCCTTATTAAATATTCCTTCACTTTTGTATGAAAAAACATACTAGTAGTTTCACAAGCTTGTTACAAAAATGTCAACCAATCACCAAGTTTCTTGCCAATTCTTGATATCTTCTTAATTGGTTTAGCGACTAGAAAATAAAGGAGGATCAACAACTTTGCATCTAAGCAAAAGAAACACTTCTTTTCTGTTATAGAGAAAATGAAATTATAACACATAATATTTTATTACAAACAAGGGGAGTTACATGATTTCTACATGACACATGAAAGTATCTCATTATCAACGCGTCTTAACATCATGAATTCATTATACACATTTCTACATTATTACGAAGTATATGTGGTTACCTTTCGTAAATTAACCTAAGCGGCCAAGCTTAGAAAGTAGAAACTGATGCATGCTCCATGATGATGAGTCATATAAGTGCATATACATACTCCATATATGAAACCAACAGATCTACTGATCAATGCATCCCAACAAGCAAAGAAGATAAAGGCAGTCTGCTGTAAATGATAATACAATGCATCCCAACAAGCAAAGAAGATAAAGACAGTCTGCTGTGAATCACATATACTTTGGAGTTTTCAAACAGTGATTCACATATATGGATGTGAATCACATATACTTTGGAGTCTGCTGTATTATATATGCAAGGAAAAAAACTAGCTAGGTATACATCATGTTCAATTCAAGAACCCAACAAATTAAAGGATATAACCCTGAGACAGTTGCACATATGTTAGTGGCCAGGTAATAAAAGCACCTAAGAACAAAACGACTTAAAATGTTATGAAGTTTCATGTTTGAGTGTAGCTAGTGCAAACTTTAGCTTCTTCGTCGTAGCTTTCAACAATATAATTCCCTAGTTTCTTGCCTCACTATTATATGTTCTAATTTACCGCCATAATATATAATGCTGCAGTAGTTTGATAACAGGCACTGAGTGGTCATCCATGAAAAACTTAGCCATATAGACTGAGTATACGCATGACGTACTTGATGCAGCAAGTGTACTGTTAACACACCGAAGAAGCAGTTCTATTTGGAAAGTTGGAATATGATAGACAGAAATAGAATAAAATAGCATGAAAAATCAAGAGGAATTTAATAAAGAAAGATGGAAATAGTAACAACATATAATTAATTGAGTGATTGACGAAGCAATGTACATTACTAACAAATACTGCACTCCCCAAGTTGGTTGGTGTAGAGGCACAGCACAACTCTGTAACGTCCAAAGTCAAACTCAAACATGCATTATATCAATTCTTTGCTTAATATTATTGAAACTCCTGGACCTATAAATTCTGCGGCAATATTTTTACTTCATGCCAGAAAAAGAAATATCGAAATGGCAGGCCATATTAATATGGCAAGTCTGCTGTTTATGGTAATGCTAGGGAGTACTGCTTTCCTTGCCAAATCGCAACCAGCCCCGGTGCCACCATTGGCACCCTCATCGGTTTTTAGTTTGGCATTGTCATTTCTAAACATGTTCAGTGGCACATCACCTACTCCAAGACTGATGCCCCCTCTCCAACCTGCTCCTACAACACCATCAGAGAGTGACATTCAACCACCGCCACTGTCTGTTCCCCGTCCTCCTGCACCAATAGTAAGGCCACCCCCGGTGCCCCGACCTCCTACACCTATAGTTAGGCCACCCCCGGTGCCCCGACCTCCTACACCTATAGTTAGGCCACCCTCGGTGCCCCGCTCTCCAGCACCAATAGTTAGGCCACCACCGGTGCCACGTCCTCCTGCCCCAATAGTTAGGCCAACACCGGTGCCACGTCCTCCTGCACCAATAGGCAGGCCACCGCCAGTGCGTCCCCCTCCTACACCAATAGTTAGGTCACCACCGGTTCCCGGTCTCCCTCCGTCTCCACCAAAAGTCAGGCCACCCATTCCTCCGACACCCAAGCCACCGGTGGGTCCTAATCCACCATTGGAGATGCCTCGTCCCCCTCCATTTGTACCCCCTAATCCACCTTCGGTGCCTGTTCCTCCTATTCGGCCGCCGGTGGTTCCCAGTTCCCGTCCATCTCCACCCAAAGTCAAGCCACCCGTTCCTCCTGCACCTAAGCCGCCGCTTCGACCGGCTCCTAATCCACCATTGAAGGTGCCTGATCGTCCAATGATAAATGCTCCAAATGACAGTGCGGCACCCTTATCCGCCCAGCTGCCTCCTGATGATAGTGATGATTATTAAAATCCACCCCCACAGCCCTAACATATTTTACAACCCGCTTACAAAGTATTGCAGAGGCCATTTAATGGAGATAATTAACCGACCAACTTATTCCATTAGTTCCTTTTAAGTTGCACTGCTCTGCTTGTGTTTTTTTTCAGGGAAATCTTTAATTTGTTTGTCGACTTTCGGGAGTTTTTGCATATCCAATGGTAATGTTGTAATTATCGAGAAAATAAAGTTGCTTTTTAATAACAATATTGTAATCATCACGCAATTTTATTTTTTCCATAATTACAATTTTGTCATTCAATATACAAATTTTGTATATATCTTGCAGATATACTAGAAATTTCCCGACTTTCGGTTCTTGATTTTCCTCATATGTATTCTGTAGACTCCAATTTTTTTTTATTTATATAAAGTAAGAGTATTTAAATTCATATTATTAAGCGTAACACATTAAAAGACTTTGAGTAAAAGTTTCAGAATTTTCGAAGCTGATTTGTTATTTTAATAAATTCGTTTTCGAACTGACTGTTTTCCAGGTTGTTGGTTCGGTATTCGATTTTTATTTATTTTTATATTAATCTATAATTTATGAAAATTTTTGTGGATGTTCTATATACAGTAATACACCATCTAAAGAATACTAAACCACATAGCTTAATTTAACAAACTAGATGGACTATAAGATGAACCGTGATGTCAAAAAATGTAGGAGGATAAAACATTTCAAATTTGCATAATTTTGCAATCACATTGCCTTGAAGATCATTTAGTTTTAATGGATCTAGTACTTTGTTACATATAGTTGATTAATCTACTGTTGGTAGAACGTTAAGTGCCTACCGTGTTGAATTTATGGACTAACCAGCATGGCCATTTCTCTAATTAACACTTATGCCAATGTCAGGATGACACAAAAGAGTTTTAGCCAAATTACATGGACCGTACGGTGTTTATTCGTTTACTCTTACTGATCGATCCCCGGATGCCATAACAATTTGCATAAGATTACAAAAATTTGACATTAGAAAGGATTTTTTGGATAATACCACCTTTTAGTTACCTCTTTTTAAAAATTTCCACCTTTTATTTTTTTTTAAAATTCCCACCTTATAGTTTCATTTTCTTAAATATTCCCACCTCTTAACGGAATAGTTAACAGAATTATTAACTACTGGGTCCCACTTTGTTTTTATCATTGAAGTCAACCCATTTCTTTCCCTTTGACCCCGATTCTCCTTCACCTTCCCTTAACTTGTGGGTCCACGACACGTTATCATGTTGTTTCATGCCATCAAAGATCCTCCTAGCAGAGCAATGCCTGTTTCATCCACTGGATACACAAGTTATGTAAATCCAGGGGTATTGTCGTACTTTTCCCATTACTCCAAGCACTAACARCTCTTTGTCAAGTAGCAAAAAGTTGTGGCTAATTACAAAAAATGYCAGTGGATACTCAAGTAAAACACATCCACTGGATGAAATAGGAAAATGCCCTCCTAGCACCCCCAATCCCACAACATTTAGCATAAAAATCAACCAGCGCACTACTCAATATAAGATTATCTCCAAAACCATACTGTACTATCTTAGCATGAACTTGCAAACCCAGTTCACAATTTCGAACCTTTGCACAAGAGTTGAGGGTTTTACACAAATCATACTTGCTCACTTCAGTTCCAATATACACATTTCTCATAAAAATCCTCCCAAAATTCCCAATTAATCCACTACCTGATGAAATCATCGACTGAGTTTCAGAACATTTACATGCTCAATTCTAATGAGAATTTCATCGAACAGTTGGTGTGCACTTTTGATAATTGCACCAATCAAAAAATTATCATCAAAAAATTATCAAAGTGAAGTCCAGTAATACCCAAAATTGGATCTTTATCATAAAATGTCATCAAATGTTCAGCATGATAAAAAAGCTTCAACCTTTATTAGAAAATTGAAAGGAAGAATCTAATTCAAGAAGGAAATGAAATGGGCATAAATATCTGGAGTTGATTCCTTATAAAATTCCAGAAACGGATCGATTCATGAGCCTAAACGGAGCAACACCTTACAACAAGCAAAAACCACAAATTCCCACCTTAAAAAATTTACAGAGGAAGATGATGGAGTAACAAAGCAGAGGAAGGTGAAGGAGTATCGGGGTCAAAGGGAAAGAATGATAAAAACAAAGTGAGACCCACAAGTTAACAATTTTGTTAACTATTCCGTTAAGAGGTGGGAATATTTAAGAAAATGGAACTATAAGGTGGGAATTTAAAAAAAAAAAACAAAAGGTGGAAATTTTTAAAAAGAGGTAACTAAAAGGTGGCATTATCCAAAAAATCCCATTAGAAAAGCCTACAAATCTCATCATCGTAGAACATTAGCATTATTGTAATCCTCAGCATTATTGCAATGAAAACAAACTACTCCTTAATTTAATTTCAAGCCAAGATTGACAAGCTATTTGCAATCATCTAATGGCAATAAACATGATTATTTTTCCTTACTGCATGCATCTTTGCATGCTATAACAAGGAAACGCGTGGAATAGATAGAACATTCAACCCGTAGAGAATATAGATGAGATTTATCTTAGGAAAATATATCATGTGTGATACATTTTCCATAGATGAGATATGTAGTTTGTTATTGAGAAGATATTTTATCTTAGGATACAATTAGTTGGGTAATTAGCTAACTTTGAGTTGACAAATATTATATTGTAGCACTATATATACGTGAGCTTGTGAACAAATAATATGAGAAATTAGCGTGAATTTGACACAACCAAAATATGAATTCTAGAGCAACACTTCATTCTGGTTGTGAATTGCTGTTTGCGAATTGTTGTTGTTGTTGTTGGTTGCTGCGTTCTGGATTAGTTGAATCAGGGTTGGGTTGAGGTGGTGATTTGGTTGTTGTGGCTGGGCATGATCGAGGTGGTGGTTAGTGGGGTGGGAAGGTGTTTCGTGGTTTGTGGGGTGGTGGTTCCTGATCGTCTGGGGTCGTGTAGGGTGGTGGTCGAGTGGGGTCGTATAGGGTGATGGTCGTGTGGGGTCATGGAGGGTGGTGGAAACTGACCGTGTGGAGTGGTGATCGTGCGGTGGCTGGAGTATGGTTGGTGGTCAATGGGAGGTTGGAGGTAATTAGTTAGTTTAGGTGTTAAATATGTTAATTAATTAGTGTAAATGTTAAATGAATGGAAAAGTAATGACGTCAGTCTTTTTTAACGGAAAAACGACAGGGTTACGTGAGCTATGATACCCTGACCTCAGTGTTACCAGATCCGTTCTTCAAACCTCAAGTGTAGCAGAGCTATTAGGCCAAACCTCAGGGTTACCTCAGGAAATTTCCCTAAAATTAGTAATATATTATTGATAAGTCTAACAAAAAATAGAAAATCCATAACTATTAACTATTATATGTTCTACGAAATCATTATTTAACTATAGTTTTCGAACTCCCATATACCTTTTAATGTATTTTGAACTTGATTATTTTTAAGGCTAAAAAAGTTCGAGACTCGGCTTGAGGATATTCGTCACAAACCGAGCTCAAAATATCCAACAAAGCTCGACTCGACTCGTTAACAACTTAACACCCCTAGTGGTCATCCACCAATAAACTTAAACATAGACTGAGTATGTATATACGTGAGACTTGATGTAGTAAGTGTTAACAATAATGAAGAACAAATGCTACTTGCAAGATGATAAACAGAATTGGAATAAAATTCATCATAATCAATGACAGAAATAGCATATATAATCGGCCGAGCTCGTACACTACTAAGTTCTAACAATTATTGTAATACCAAGTTGGCTGGTGGAGAGGCACGACACAACCCTGTAATGGTCAACTCTATACTAACATAATATTGAAATTGCTGGACCTATATGTTATGGCAAGTAGACAAGTCCAAACCAAGTCCAAGCAAGCAAGAACAAACCCAACAACAAGTATAATCCAATGCTTATGCAAGAACAATCAAACAACAAGAACAACCAAGTAAACAAGAAGAAATTAAAGAGATATAGTGAGATAGAGTTACCGTGGGAAACCCGAGAACCGGGAGAAAAACCCACCCTTTGTAGCACTTTGATTATTGATGAATAAACTCCAAATACACAAGCTCCAATTGTATGAAATTGCAAAGCTAAACTCAATTCTATGCTTAAACCTAAGTTTTGAGAACTTGAGAGTATTTGAGAGTGATCTATAATGTTTTGGTACAATGTGATGAGAGAGAAAAGCAAAAGAAATCTATTTATAAGCTGCACCGCTTGCACCGCCAAAACAGAGCCAAAACCGCAAAGCAATCAGAAGGAAATGGCGGCCCGCCACCCCAGTGGCGCCCCGCCATGTACCTTCTGCTCCATTCCTTTGCTTCTGCTTGAACCAGAATCAAATGGCGCCAAGCCATGATCATGGCGGCACGCCAACCTGCAGAACTTCACATCTTCTACATTTCTACACATCTCCACACCAAATCTACCTTTCAATCTCCCACTTGGAGATAAGTAGAAATAAACAAATGGAGAAAAACAGCTAACCACCATGAAAAAACAACATTAATGTACATAATACATATACACCAACTATCATCATCAAAACCAA
>SNQN01001393.1:32795-48171 GCA_008642245.1 Bassia scoparia
TATAATTTTTTTTGCTTCCCTCACAGCCAAAACGACGCGTTTTGGTTGTGTCTCAGTTCAACGACACGCCAAAACGCGTCGTTTTGGCAGTGAGGGAAGCAAAAAAAATTTATTTTCGCACCCAGCCATGTGGGGCCCACCAATTACTGTGCAAACTTTATGTTCCTCTTGCTGAGAGGAAATGATCGAGTGCTCTTTAATGAGGAAACCAATCCTCATTATTATGGAGCTTGAGGATTGCCAAAAACATTTTGTTGAGGAAAAAATCCTCATTGCTACTGGTGCTCTAAGAGGGTATTTGGTAAGGTTTTTTCACAGCTTGGAAAGAGATTGAAAGACTCTTTTCCGTTATTGTATGTTTGATTAGAATACAGAGTAACAAATACCGTTACTCGTAAACATTGGTTTCCGTTATATTGTTTCCTGTGTAAGATGCTTGGAAACAAAAACCGTTTCCGAAAATGAAATAAACAACTCATAGCTTGTATTCATATCAAAGCTCAAGGTTTTTTCTTTAAAAAAAAATCTTCAAACCCCCTCATATCACAGCCTCTAATCTTGTAAACTTCAACTTGAATTTCTTACTCTAAAAAAAATAAAAAATAATACAGTAAAAAAGAATGAGCTTTCATGATATACACAACAATGGCGGAATCAAAATCATCATTAGCAAGATAGCAACCTCATCTTGCATGCCCGAGGCATTTGTCACAAGAGTTGCCGCATCGACGTCTTCTTGTAATGCGGGCTAGGCCCGAGGCAGCAGCACTATTTTGACCCGAGGTAGATGTCGTTTTTTCCACTAGTGATCGGTAAGACTTATCATCAACAACAATGGAGTGATCTTCTCCGATTGTGATCATTTGATTTTAACAATTTTGATGATTTTGAAGTTCTTTTTTATGATCTGATGTTTGTGATTTTGATGATAAGGTGTTGAGTCGTCGATGATTTTGATGATATGACGTTGATGATTTTGGTGATGCTGGTTTCTTTATTATGATGATTTTTATGAATAAAGAAAAAAAATAGAGTTAAAACAATAATTGCAGGCTTTTGTTTGATGTACCTTGTAGCAGTGATACTATACGGGAAAATTCTTTAATGGTGTTTATTTTAAAAGACCATCGAAGTCAATGAAAGTCAATTTTTTTTAAAATTATTTGTTTATTTTTTGGTCATATCCATAAAATCTTATGGTTATAACCTAATAAATTCAAAAAATTTGAAATTCATACAAATTCTAGATTTGAGGAAAATATAATGAGTAATTCACTTTTTTTATTTGAAAGAAATTAAAAGCAACATAAAAAATATTATTACATGTTTATAGAATTTTTAAATTTAGAATAAAAAAATTACTTTGACGGTACAAATTTGCTTGTGTACAAGTGAAATTAGTTGTTGATTATTTCAATCAATAGTAATACTCTGTACTTCCTTTGTTGTTATATATGTGTATTTTTGTCTACATTCCTAAATATAAGTTTTAAATTATTTATACAATTTTCTTTTTGGACAATATGTTTTTTCTCTTTTTATTTCTTTTTTTAAAAAAACTAGAGTCATCATCAAAACGTGAGTGTGAAAACATAATAAAAATGATCTTGATAACTCCGAAACAAAAGGAGTCTATAAAGGACTACTTATCTTTTGATGGTAATTTATATGAGAATACTAATACCAAAATTTCTTTCATCTTATGAACCTATCTAGATAATTTTAAAATTGTCTGTTGATGTTATATGTAATATATTATGTGATTTGTGCTTTATAAGGGCCAGTCAACTTCAGCATATTATAGAGAATATATTATATTTTTGGGTTTCAACCATTAGCTTAAGCTTGTGATCAGTGTTTTATATGTGCTTTATTTTCAGATCAGTTTATTTCAATTCATCAATTCAGTTCAGTTCAGTTCCTAACCTAATTACATTATCTCATAAACAATTCATTTTAGTTTCATTCATTTCAGTTGTTTTCAATTAAAGTAAACGAATTCTAAGTGTACATGAACACCAGTATCTCATTGAATCTAATATGGGGCCGGCTACATAGGACTTTTCTAAAGTGATTGTAAAAATTTGTGTATGAATTGTTCGTGTAATTTTAAATTATTTCTTAAAAAATTTAAATTGTTTGTGCTAAAAGTTTAAAATCCCCCAAAATTAGTTTTTTTTATTGATCCTTGGTTTTCTATAAAAGATGCTCAATTCTATAGATCGATTTTTAAAGTTAAAGGGAGAAAAAACTGATGACAAATTCGAAAATAAGATGAGAAAAATAATGAAAAATACATTTATAACAATGTTTGGTTATAACCATAAATATTTGTGGTCATGTCCAAATAATTCAGGAAAGGGCTAAAATTAATTCAAAAAATATGGTGTGCAACCGCCTCACAATAATTTATTGTAAAACCAATTAATTGATATAAAAAGTCCTACCATATTTAATATGGAGGAGAGAGAAAATTGCAACCTCCAAAACACACGTACCATGCAAAANACGTCTTCACATTTCAACTTTTCTTTCCCCGAAGAGTTGCTAATAGCGGAAACCACCATATCCCATGACCTAGGCAACGAAGAAAGCAAAATCAAGGCTTTCACCTCATCCTCAAACTTTATGTCGACCGATGATAGTTGGGATAGAATCGAACTAATCTCATTTATGTGTTTGGCGGCCGAACCACCATCATTCATCCGGACCTCAAACAAACGATGCATCAAGAACACCTTATTGATAGCGGAAGGCTTYTCATACATGTTCGATAAGGTGCTAAGCACCTCCTCCATCGTAGTTATATCCTTAACTCCATAAGCAACACTCTTGCTCAAAGTTAACCTAATCACACCAAGTGCTTGTCTATCTAGCACTCTCCAMTCCTCCTTTTTCATACTATCCGGCCTCTTGCCATCGAGAGGTAGATGAAGTCCCTTTTGATACAAATAGTCCTCTATTTGCATCTTCCAAAAGTTAAAATCTTTCCCATCAAACTTCTCAATTTTCATTTTGTTCTCTTCCATCTTAATTTAGGGTTTAACAATCAAGGTTTCCAAATTACAATCAATAATTCAACCTCAAACACCTAAAACAAGAAACCTGAGTTTTTCTTACTTCAAACTACAATTGAACTCAAACTCTAAGCCACAAACCACCAAAGATTGACCCTCGGCTCTGATACCAATTGTTATGGCAATAGTCAAGTCCAAACCAAGCTTAGACAAGCAAGAACAAACACAAGTACAAGTACAATCCAATACTTAAGCAAAAACAATCAAGCAACAAGAACAACCAAGTAAACAAGAAGAAATTCTAGAGAATTTAGTGAGATAGAGTTACCGTGGGAAACCCGAGAACCGGGAGAAAAACCCACCCTTTGTAGCAYTTTRATTAATGATGAATGAACTCCAAATACACAAGCTTCAATTGTATGAAATTGCAAAGCTAAACTCAATTCTATGCTTAAACCTAGGTTTTGAGAGATTGAGAGTATTTAGAGARAGAATATGTGTTTTTGTGATACAATGATACTGATAGAAAAGTCAAAGAAACATATAAATACTCCCACCGCTTGCACCGCTTAAAACAGAGCAACCGCACAAACAAAGTAGAGGGGAATAGCGTGTCGCCACCACAGTGGCGCCGCGCCACCAAGATGGCGCCCCGCCACCTGTGTGGCGCCCCACCATCTGCTTCTGCCTCCTTGTGCTTCCAGCCTTGCTTCCAGAATGCTATGRCGCCTCGCCATGATATCTGGCGCCCCGCCAAGCTGTAGTATAACATTTCTAAAACCTTTTCTACACATCTCCACACCAATTCTACCTTTCACTTCGAAGAACCAGGCAACAAAGAATTCAACCAATACCATCTTTGGTTCGTTTTCTTGTCTCTTTTAATCCTTTTGTCGTGTTTAAACCTTACACAAACTATATATCATTTCTGTTTTTAAGCATGTGATGTAAATATGTAATATTACAACACAAGATATGCTTTGTGAATTATTTTATGCTCTTGGGTTCTGATCTACTCGAAATACCGATCTGTGAATCAAGTGAAGTTTGGTCTTCAGAAATAAATAGACTTGTTACAATTTCATGGTCTAGTATTTGTGTACCAGATTAATTAATTCTATTTGCAGCAGATATAGGATTCTTTTCTGTTATATAATGCTTGTTTTGTTGATTCGACTACCTGTTGATTATTGCTTAATGTTTATTGCTTTCAAAAGACCCTTTGATTCCTTAAATTAATGTTTTGTTTTGGTTGGAAAGCAGCATAAGATAAATAAAGTGCCTTAAATTTAGAAGTTGGTCTGATATACTTTATATTGTTGTTGTCAGAGCTGCTGTTACTAGTTCAGAAAATAATTCAGGCTTTCAGGTCACTTGTTTCTAGTAAATTAGTAATGCACTGTAACTCTTGTAAGCTCCTGATGGAGTCTTTATCATTGAACAATGACATACAGATGCAAAGAGGCTTATAGGAAGAAGGTTTGATGACAAGTAGTTGCTGCCCCTGATGGTAAAAAGGGAGATAAACCGATGATTGTGGTCAACTTCAAGGGTGAAGAGAAACAGTTTTCTCCTGAACAGATATCCTCAATGATCCTCTTAAAAATGAAAGAAAATGCTGAGGCATATCTTGACTCAGAAGTGAAAAATGCTGTTGTTACTGTCCCAGCATACTTTAATGATGCCCAACGTCGGGCAACTATAGATGCAGGAGTCATTGCTGGGCTAAATATTATGCGGATAATCAACGAGCCAACCGCAGCCACAATTGTTGCAGGACTTTTTCAGCGGAAAAGAGGTCACTAGAAGTCTTAACCCGGACGAGGCTGTTGCTTATGGGGCAGCCATTGATGCTGCAATCTTGAGTGGGGTATGGAAAAAGGAGCAATGTGTGCTTGTGGATGTAACACCTTTATCCCTCGGTGTTGGACTGATAAATGATCGTTTCGTGGTTGTGATTCCAAGGAATACACCAATTCCCACGAAGATGGAGAAGAGCATTGTCACTGTTGAGGACAATCAAACATCGGCGTGTATTACAGTGTATGAAGGTGAAAATCGCATTGCCTCGGAATTCGGAAAACAATTTACTAGGCAAGTTTACCCTGGTTGGTATCCCTCCAGCACCAATAGGTGATGAAAAACTAATCGTTTGCTTCAGCATAGATGGAAATGGGATCTTAACTGTGACATCAACAGTGGTAAGCACTGGGAACAAAGATCAAATCACCATTACCAATCATAGCGGAACACGATCAGAGGAGGAGATTGATAGCCTGACAAAGGAGGCCAAAGAGTACAATGCTAACGATGAAGAGTACAAGAAGACAGCAACATCCAAAAACAATTTGGAGAATTATATCCAAGAGTTACAGGACACCTTAAGGAGTAGTTGTGGGCAGAAAATGGACACAAAAGACAAGAGAGTGATCGGGGATGCTGTTGTGGTGACTTCTCAGTGGCTGAATTGGAATTACCATGCTACTGAAGCTTGTAAGTTTGAGGAGAAAATCAAAGAACTTGAGAGCCTTTGTGAACCTATCTTGGCAAAAAGGCGCCAGCTGCTGTAGGCTGTGCTGAAGCTGCTTCGATCGTTTACCAGAATACTCCATATAAGATAGAATGACAATACAATATAATTCAGAGGTTGAGATTCTGAAGATAAACTGTTATCTGCAGCACAATTATATTTGAATGGTTATCTGCATTGGATGAAGAATAATACAATTTGTGAAGATAACCATTTAAAAAGTCATCCTATTAGTTGCATATGTTTTGTCAAAAACTCTGATAATACTTCCCAAACTTGCTACTGGCTTCAATAGCACACTCAATGTATAAGACTATTCACAATAATTTTGCTTTTGATAATGCCAATGTCTTCATTGTTTCAATTAACCTTCGTACCATGTATAGCCTTCCGTTGGCCAACCATGAGTGATGATGTTTGTTACCACTGACATAGACAAATCGWGAACTATTAAAGCAGATATTAAGCGAAGCAAAGCATAAGAAAGCAGGCCTTGATCCCAAACTCCCAGCTACAGTAGAAACCATTATAAGTGAATCGGAATTTGGGTAAGGATAGAAGTCCAAAAGGTATGTACTCCTTTATCTGATGATGACCCAACAACATAGCTTTGATCAAACAGCATGAGATCGAAAGCATAATCTGTATGCAACATAGTGAACTGAAATATTGTACACATATCAATTAGAAAGTTCTTCACACACAAGCTTCTGAAAGCTGGAGCAGATACTCTTCACAGGTTTTGAATCATAGTCAATATGGTAACGCCACAGGCACATAAGTATAAATGCCGGTTTCATAAAAACACAGTCTTCAGTAACATACAAAGACTGCCTATATCTAGCTTTGTTCGAGGAACTAGGATATAATATTTCACTTGTTTCGAGCATCATGATAATCAATCTGTAAAAGAATATAAGTTCTCTGGAAATCTAGAAAGGCAATTATGGCATGTTTGAGGTGGTAGACTAGTGAATAACCTGAACCTACCTGATCTTAACATTCAATCTTGTACTTTTACAAGGATTGTGAGAATAAATTTGCCTGATCAATAGGCCAAACTATCCCATATAGTTTTTACTTGATACTTGTATATCAACCTAAACATCTAACAAATTCGGGAGAATGCAGTAAACAAACAAATACAGATGTAAGGAAGCTCAAATTAAGCTTCTGTCTCAACTCATGTACCATTATCTGATATCTATTGACAGAAGTTCTGTGTAAAAGTATATCTACTCTGCTGCTCATAACCAATCTGAAGCAGGACCATAGTGGATATATCTCATGTATGTCACTTCTAAAGTTACTTATCCATAATTTCCGGCCTGCAAAATCGTAAATCATAATGACCAAGTGGGATAGGTTCAAGTATATATTGACTTACCCAACCTCAAGTAAACTGGTCTATGAACAATTGAAAACAGGATCGTACCTAGCTCCATAAACAGGCTAAACTCTATAAATAATGGTATGAAGGATAATTATCGAAATAAGTTGTTTGCGAATTCAAATTCAGATCAACAAACAATCTCATTCAGAAAGTACCCGCTATGCCAATGCTTTGTTATGACTTATGACCAAGTATACACGATTAATTCTCTCACATGGCCAATGTGATGTACTGAAAAATTAAAACCTGTTTTGACTAGAGTTCACTGGTAGAAGGACATAATATTCACAGCACTGCAGTCAGAAGACAATCTGAGATAAACTATCAATAAGGGGTTGGGGCAAAACCACAAAAGCAACAACTGTTCTTCCATCACAAAGATCCCACATGTGCATAATGCCCTGCTCAACTATACTAAAAGCTATCTGAACTCTGAAACCAGTAAGCTGCTATTGCGGATTTCATGAGCCTTTGCTGAGAACCAGACAACCAGCAGAGATATCAGCAGATTGTAAAGTAGATATAGTGAACCAGACAACCAGTCTATGATGCAGCTCAAACTTTAGTGCATTAGCACGTTACTAAGGGGTCAGTCCATTACAGACATCCCAAGACTTCAGCTGGATTTAGCATACTGTTAAATATGAATTACATATGCACAATTAGTCACCTGGTTCTTAAGAAGTTTATGTGAATTCCAGTCCACATGAGGTATTGAGGAGATGAGTGAGTGAATGACATGATCATTGTATCTCAATCAGTAAAAACAATGCCAATTTAGGTCTGCGTAAGGGGTTTATCACAAGTTGCAACTTGCAAGCACCACATTCAATAAGAAGATTATCATCTGAACTAAGCATCATGGTATACTAGTATAGTGGACTAGTGGTAAATTATCCGAATAAGAAGATTCTCAATTGGTAGCTGGTAGGATATAACACTAGAATAACTTGAACTCACCTGATTCACTAATTACTTATTCATCTACACATTCAATTAAATTTTATTTGCTGATTCTTGACATTCAATTTCATTCTATTTGGCATATTTTCCAAAGGTGCTCAAATAAAAATTTTGAATAGCACAAGAATTTGCATTCGACTTCATTCAAACTCTAACTATAAAATTCCAATTTCTTCCTCAAATGCAAGAATTTTGAATTCAACTCAGTCTCCCATCTCTTTTCTCTTTCAACACCTTACAATTACAGCATGTTACTCCCATAACTACTGACTGTATGACCCAGTCATCGAATCAAATAACTCATAATTAAGCGCTTACACCACAAATATTTATCAAGAGCATCAAGATAATCAATCAATCAACAAAGAATACATAATCTCAAAACAGTCATCATTGAAATGGATCACATTGCTACAAACATCAGCTGCAATAACTTGAACATAACTGACCTTTCCAATATTGATGCCTTTGAAGGCAGTATTTGCACAACATAAACAATTAGTCTTCAGTCGATTTGCAAGGTCTTATTAACAATAAGCTGCCATTCTCTCACTTTCTTCTTTTGATTCTGTTCTAATTTCTCACTTTTGTTCAACATCAACGAAATTTTTAGAAAATCAAATTATGTTTCTATGAAATTTAAAGATAAAAGTAACTAATAATACTCATTAACAGTGCACATCTAACATCACAAAATGATTGATTCTTTTTTAACAAACAGCATTATTCCTTATATAACGGTTAATCTGAAATACTTAACAAATCTGGCACAGATTAAAACAAGAGATAGATCTGAAATATGATTCGAAGAAACAAACTCGTATTGTCAAAAGCACTTTTCATTGATTAGTTTCAACATCAACATTTCTACATCAGAAACCCTAACTTCCTAATTTCATCTAAAACCACTTCAATTTCACATCCAACACAAAATTAAAACTAAAACTAAAACTAAATCGATTGAATCAAACACAGATTAAGCGCGTTCACCACGAATCCTCCTGGCAAGCTGGATATCCTTGGGCATAATGGTAACTCTCTTAGCATGAATTGCGCACAGATTAGTATCCTCAAACAATCCGACAAGATAAGCCTCAGCAGCCTCTTGCAGAGCAGAAACAGCAGAGCTCTGGAAGCGAAGATCAGTCTTGAAATCTTGAGCGATCTCTCTCACCAACCTCTGAAAAGGAAGCTTCCGGATCAAAAGCTCGGTGCTCTTCTGGTACTTCCTGATCTCTCGCAGTGCAACAGTTCCAGGACGGAACCTATGCGGCTTCTTAACTCCTCCGGTCGCCGGCGCTGATTTCCGAGCAGCCTTTGTTGCAAGCTGCTTTCTCGGGGCTTTTCCTCCGGTTGATTTTCTCGCTGTTTGCTTAGTTCTCGCCATTGTTGAGTTTTGGAAGCTTTAGTGAGATTTTGATTGAGAGGCTTTAATTTGTTTGGAGGTTTCGAGTTGTGGTGAGAAGTGAGAGTTTGGGGTGTTTTATAAAGGGGAGATTTGGAGTTTGGGAAAGGGGGGAATTTGAGCGGGAAAGGAGAAATTTTGAGGGGTTGAAACGGGAATTGGTGACCGTATATTGGATGTTTAATCGACGGCTTTAAAAGGTTTTGGGTTGATGGCATGGATTGCGATCCGTGTATTTGCTGATTAGCCAATAGGAGATGATCTTTTTAAAACTATTTCTGCTTTTTTTTCCATGCGGGAAAAACAATTTCTACTTTTTGCTTTTTCATACTCCGTAAGTAGATATTCACTCATTTTCCCTTTTTTATTAGATGTTCCATTTCAATTTGGAACGGTGTTTAAAAGTTAATTAAGTATTTGAGTTAAATAAAAATAGTTGAGTAAGTTAAGTAAAAGAGTAAACGTGTGAGTGATTTTTTTTTTTTTGAAAAAATAATTTTGGGTGAATGGATTAGGTAAAGTAATGAAAGTTGATTTTAGAAAAGAGTAATTCATTAATGTTTGCATCATTAAAGTAGGTAAAAAAATAATAAAGTTCAATTATTTTTTGATTGATTTGGAACAACTATTTGAAAATATCTCAAAATGAAAATTGAAACAACTAGAAAAACGGAGGGAATACAAAGTACGGAGTATAAGTTAATAATTGATTAGAATGTATTTTCATTCATGCCCAATATTATATTTCATATTACAACTCGTTTTGTGTGTAACCAGCSACACCTATTATTTTGTGTGGYTGGCAACAAGACATAACGGACTCCGTTATGTCCGTACAGCCTAACAACTAACTATTACAACTTAATTAACACTATAACATGCCACATTAAAACTTAACGCTAATCCCAAAAAAAGCAGCCAGCAGCCATTAATCTACTTCTGCAAACTGTGGTTCTCTCTCGTTTTGAAACCTTCTGATTCTCTCTCCTTCTGAAACTTTCTGCTTCTCTCCTTCTGCAACTTTCTGTTTCTCTCCTTCTGCAATCTTTCCAGCCTTTCTCTCAAGCAATATCTATAGCGAAAATTTWAAAAAAATGAAAAAACAATCAAATGAAAGACAAAATTCAGCAAATTCTTCAAACAGACCAATGGAAGTTGAAAACATTGAAGATTCGATGCAACATTTGCAACTCACAAATTATGAAAATTTTGCAAATAAAGACAATATTGCAAACGATGAAGATGATCAAAACGATAGAGAAGACATAATAAACGTCTAAAATGTTTCAATTACTAAACTGAATTATATGAACTACTTTTTTGAATTATATGAACTACTTTTCTGAAATAAAAACTACTTTTGTGAATTAAATGAACAACTTTTATGAAATATATAAACTACTTTTCTAAAATATATGAACTACTTCATGAAATATCAAATACTTTTCTGATTATAAGAAAGTACTTTTTGAATTATATGAATTTTTTTACGAATTATATGAACTATTTTTTGAAATATCACCATTACTTTCTGAATTATAAGAAATACTTTACGAAATATGAACTACTTTATGAAATAATATCACAATTACTTTTACGGAATTATTATGAACTACTTTTATGAAATATAAATGAAACGTACTTTTGAAATTAATAAACTACTTTTATAAATATATAACATTTTATGAATATTATAATTACTTTTCTGAATTAAAAACACTTTACGAAATATAAATTCTACTTTTTACGAATTATAAGAACTACTTTTATGAATCAACTGAACAACTATTGTTCTGAATATATGAACTACTTTATGACATACCTTAAAATCTTCACAACAAAGCATTTCCAACTGAATCTCCTTGCACGAATAGTGATTCGTCAGAAATTTTTTTTACATGTAAAGCATTCTGATATCTTTCTTCAGATCTATAAGTTTCAAATTTAAAACAAAACAGAACGAAATCAAAATTTAAAAATTCAGAATATCTTCATCTTGTTGAATTACTTTTGACAAAAAAACAAAGAAGAAAATTGAACTATTGAACTCAGATTACTACAATCACATAGAAAAACAAGGTGAAAACACAAACAAGAAAGAAGAAAAACAAGAGAGAAGCAGAAAGAAGTACTTTTACAAAGTTATATATGAAATTTTTTTTTACGAAATTAATGTGAACTATTTATTGAAATATATGAAACGGACTTCTGATGTAATATGAACTCTTTTGAAAATATTTACTCCTAAATAAGTTTGCTGAGTTACAGAGAACTTTGTTTACCGAAATTTAAGCGCACTACTTTTATGAATTATACGAACTACTTTTATGAATAATATGAACTACATACTGTTCTAAATTATATGAACTACTTTTATAACATACATTAAAATATTCATAACAAAGCATTTCCAGCTGAATCTCCTTGCATGAATAGTAATTCCAGTCAGAAAWTTTTTTTTGCCTGTAAAGCATTCTGATATCTTTCTTCAGATCTATAAGTTTAAAATTTCAAAACAAAACAGAACGAAATTCAAAATTAAAAAAATTCAGAATATCTTCATCTTGTAGATCAAATTACTTTTGAACAAAAAAAAACAAAAGAAGAAAACTAAACTCTTGAACTCAGATCTACCATAAATCACAACGAAAAAACAAGTGAAAACAATAACAAGAAGAAAAACAAGACAGAAATATAAAGAAAACGAGAAACGAGAGAGAGAAGCAAAGAAAGAAGCAGAGAGAAGATGAGAGAGAAGCAGAGAAAGAAGAAGAGAGAGACTAAGTAGAGAGAAAATTTTAGAGAGGGAAATTGAAAATAGAAAATAGGTTGGCAAATGATAATGAGATGTCACATGACTTATAAATAGTAAATTTATGACAGAACATGACTTTAAAAAAACACATGCCCGCAAACCGAAAGAACATAGAATTACTTTACAGTAGAAAATCACAATTATTTTTCTGAAATATAAGAACTACTTTTACGAATTATATGAACTACTTTTATGAAATATTATAATTAATTTTCTGAATTATAAGAAGTACTTTTACGAATTATAAGAACTAATTTTACGTATTATATGAACTACTTTTACGAATTATACGAACTACTTTTACGAATTATACGAACTACTTTATATGAATAATAAGACATTTAGGGAGATAATTAATCTCATAAAACAAAGGAAGTGATGAATTACTTTTCCTAAAAAATGAATTGATAGGAATTGAGAGACTGAGAGTAAAGCATTGAATGAATGAGTGGATGACAATAACCTATAAACATCATCTCCAAAACCAAAGATATTTCACATTTTCCACAATTGTAAGCTTCTACTCCGTATTACATTACATCACATTAATTCAATCCCCTATTGCATTCAGTCCTAACTCCTAACCAAACATGGCAATCCTAAGTTACATGACAGTGAACTCAGGACCAACTCCCAGGTCTCACGACACCTCATCGTCGAATCCTGCAATGAGACCTCTGACGAAAATCATCCTCCCGAACAAGAAGCCGACGAAGTGGTCGATGGGAGTGGAGCGAGGGGAGTACGGGGGCCCACCCACCACAACGAAGCTCAAGAAGTACTGGGGTGGCGACAAAGACGACCCTGTTACTTCTGATGATTTGATTTTGTGAAGCAAAGTAAATTCTTTTGTTGTTGCTTCCATTTGTATTAAGATGATGAAAGGAATGAAATTAGGGTTTCGAAATCGACGGAGGAGAGAGAGATAGAGGAATTGAAGAAGATACAAAATTGAAGCAGTGAGAGACTGAGAGTAAAGCGAGAAATAGATGAGAAAACGGTATGAAAAAGGCTTAACGGAGTCCGTTATGCACGTTAATGGGCTTTATAAAATACAAGGCCACACGGTAAAGTTATAATGTGGTCTGCCACATTCAAAAGTTTGTCTTCATATTATCGTATGTAATTTTTTTWAAAAAAATAATCATGTAGACTCATAAAAAATTCAAAAAAATCTTTTGAATGACAAACCAAAAATAACAAATTACGTTCTTCTATGAAAAACCTTTGTCCCTCTAAAACCTTCTACGACACCCTTCTCTCCCCCCTCTTGTTTTCTCGTCAAGAGGTGGCGCCGGCTCACGGTGGCCTACGCCTGTTTCTTAAAAGGTCGTCGGCGAGCGGGTTGTAATATCTCACCAAATCGGTTGTTTTGTTTATTTCGTCACCGTTTCTGCCGCTACCGCTTTGCCTCTCTTCATATATATCCTGTGTGGCATATCCTAGTATTATCCTTTTATGATCTTGTATGCTTTTGGTAATAGAGAAGTATCATGTAAGCTATAACTATAGAATAGTTCTTCTATTGTCAATAATGTATACTAATGATTTGCCTTTTGATTCCTTGTAGGTCTCTAAAAAGGAGCAAATATTGTGTGACACAAGGTGGATCGCTATGCAGTACTAGATTTAGGATCATTGTGTATATTTTAAAATTTTCTTTGCAAAAAGAATGCAGAAGTGTTTATATCTAGTGAAAGTACTTTCTTATGTATCAACATTTTTGAAGAGATAGGAAAGGAAAAGTATACGTATTTAATGTACCTACATTTAGTATTAATATATCATTTAATTATTCATAAAAAAAATTGTTTTCTAAATTCTATTTTTTTCACCAAAAAAATTATTGTGAACCACATTTGACAGATTAGATACGAATAATCTACAGAAAAGTCATGTGTAATTTGTTTTTAAACCATGAGAGATCATATGAATACAAGATTTTATATACTACTAGTTCTATACTTCTATTATCAATGATAGTTTTTGTGGCAACAATAATATTTGTGGCAAAAACAACTAGTTACCCACTATAACAATTGTGGCTACATGATTGTTAGTTATGGGAGCACTCGTGGAAAAAAATTCTTTTTTAGCTACGAGAGTTTGTGGCAAAGTAGATTTTTAGCCATCGTAGATTCGTGGTAAAGTAAAAATTTAGCTACAATAATATTTGTGGCAAAAGCAAGTGGTTAGCTACAATAACATGTGTGGCTACAAGCTAAGTTTGTTAGCCATGAGAGTACTCATGGCAAACCTATTTTTTAGCCACGGGTATACCTGTGGCATAAAAATCAATTTATGTCACACCCATAGTTTTACCGTGGCAGAATCTTAGCCACGGCCACCTTTGCCACATGAATAATTTTGAGAATTCCCATGGCTAAACTAGACAACCACGCGAATTTTTAACTTGTGCCACGATTCTTAACGTGGCACAAGTTGCAATTTGTTGTAGTGATATCCAATCGCTTGGTCATCGAGGCTGCATTTGTTTAGGGGTCAGGTTGTTGTGTCGGTCTTTATCGGTGGTGTTTTACGACTTTCGATCAAGCGCCTATTTTGTGGGATCATCTATTGTTTTTCCTTGCTTTTTTCGGTTTCATTGTGTAGTTCTTCGGCCTTCGAGGTGTGTGGTTGTCCATCAATTGGCATGTTGGGCTGTCGTTTCGTCTTGCGGGAGATCATTGGTGGTAGGACTCGGGCCTTCATTTGTCTCAATTTTGGAGGTGGTGGCTAAGTTTGGTCTATTTTTGGGTTTGGAACGGTTCTTAGACCTGGATGCTGCCCAAATCGTGACTTGGTTTTAAGGGTGTAGTTTTTACTACTTTGTTTTTTCTCGACGACGTTGAGCGATGGATACGACGTCTCTTGGGTCTTTAGTTTTGTCAAATAAATTCGCCCCTTGTATAGTGGCTTATAAGTTGTTTGTTTTTGTTTTGTTTGTGTTCTCCTCCTAGATTTTAATCTATGGAGTTCAGTTTTTTAGGTTGTGTGTTATAGGTTTCATTGACTACGAAGATTCGACCGCTTCAATTTGATTGTTGGGGATATTTAATTGACTCTACAAGCATGATTATTCAAGAAGCTTTACATCAGTTATTATGTCAAACTTTCGCGAACTCACTTAAAGTACGTATTGCATCGGATGAAGATTTTTTTAAGGCTTTATTTGTTCATTAATTTGAACAATCGTATGATATATTTTGTTCTTTGGATATATATATACATACATATATATATATATATATAT
>SNQN01001393.1:49370-75630 GCA_008642245.1 Bassia scoparia
TATATATATATATATATAGAGTTAGGTTCATATGAGAACCCTCCTTATAATGAGAACTATGAGAACTTCAATTTGAGCCATACAAATCAATGCAAACAAATCTCAATCATTCATTATTTAACTTAGTTTTTTCTTTTTTTCCCTTATACTTTTCTCTGACTCTCTCTCCTACCTCACCACTTTCTCTCTCCTCCTCAATCCTTTCTCTCTCCACTGCCACATACCGCCAGCCACTGTCGCACCACCGCCAAAACAACCAGATCCGACGCACCACCTCCCCACGACGGCTCCCACTGCCGCACGACTACACCAAATCCAACCCCCTTTCTCTCTCCTCCATTGCCCCTTTCTCCAACTACCGCGCCAGAACGCCGYGCCACCACCAGATCGCGACCTAACCATCACCAGATCGTAACCTGGAACGAGTATATGCGCCCCGCCGCCGCATCTCACGCACCAACCCCCTTTCTCTCTCCTCCCTCACCGCTTTGCTTTAGGGTTCTAATTAGGGTTAGGGTTTTTGATTTGGGAATTTTGGAGGTGGTGGTGTCGAATCTGGTGGTCGTGGGTGGGGGTTGGTGTAGGGCTGTGCAGGAAATTACGATTCCGAAATTCCGATATGGTTTACGATTTTTTTTTTACGAAAATGCGGATATCCGTTCCGGATTTTTTAAATTCGGAAATCCGGATCGGATATCCGGTTCTAAAAATCGGAAATTCGGATCGGATCCGGAATCGATTTTTAGAAATCCGGATATCCGGATTTCCGATGTTTTTAAAAAATAGAATGGGCTAGTAGTAGATTTTGGGCTTATAGTTATTAGAATAATAGAATGGGCTTATAGACTTATAGTTATTACTCTGCACTCTAACAGAGTAAGTCAGAAGTCGAAACTCACTCACTCAAAACTCAAAAGTCGAAACTCACTCAGAACTTCACGTTCCGCTGCCTCGTCGCCGCCCCGCTGCTCAGTCGCCGCCGCTGCTCATTCGCCGTCGCCAGTAGGCCCAGTACCCATCTGCGCCGTCGCCACTCGCYAGCAGCCCAGCACCCAGTCGACGGCTCGCCGCTGCTCAACCGCACAACCCATGAGCCCAGCACCCAGTCGCTGGCTCGCCGCTGCTCCACCGCGYAGCCCTGCACCCAGTCGCCGGCTCGCCGCTGCTCAACCGCRCAGCCCAGCAGTCCAGCACCCTGCAGCGTTTAGCCGTTTACACTTTACAGTTTAAAAAACAAGTAATTTATTTTTTTTTGTTTTTTTTCTGATTTTATTATTATTTAAATTCTAGTAGTAACTACACTAACTAGTAAGATAAGATTTGAGTGACTTATGATTTGAGTGATTTATGATTTAACTACACTAATTATTATTATTGAGTGATTTGCTGTGATTTAAATTTTTGATTTTTAGGGGTTTGTTTATATGTAGGGTTAACCTTCTGATTTAATGTGATTTAATTTTTGATTTTAAGTGGTGTTGATTTTTGATTTGTATGGCTTAATTTCTTATTTTCGTGATTTAAATTCTGATTATAAGTGATAAAAACGGTGCTTTAAAAATTAAAGGGTCTTTTTTCTGATTATAATTTCTAGTCAAAATGTGCTTCTAAAATACTAGAACTTAGAAATGATGGGGAAAAGTAAAAAAGACAATGATATAAGAAATTTAATTCGATCGGAAATCCGGATTTCCGATCCGGAAAATCCGGATATCCGGAATTCGGAAATCCCGAATAATTCGGATCGGATTCGGAATGAAAATGGTTTCTCGAAAATCGATATCCGGAAATTCGGATCGGAAAAATTCGGTTTCCGGTTTGACACCCTAGGTTGTGCACGAGTGGGTGGTTGTGCTCACTTGAGGTGCAGCTCGTGGTGTTCGTGGTAAGGGTGAGGTCGACCTAGGCTAGGCTGGGTGTTTTGTTGGTGTCGGGTGGTGGTGGTGTGGGTTCGTTGGGAGGGTGAGGGTGAGGTGTGGGGGTGAGGAGATTGGGCTAGGCCTGGCTGGGCTGGGCTTGGTGGAGGGGGATGTGGGTGAGCCGTGCTTGGTGAAGGGGTGTGGGTGGGCCGGGCATAGTTAGGGGGAGTGGGTTGGGCTTGGGCTTTGAATGGGAGCGAAGGATTGTGTTTGGGCTGGGCTGGGCTCAAGGAGGAGAGAGAAAGCTGAAAAGTGTAGAACATTAAGCACAAATTTGCAGAACATGGGACTAAATATGTAGAACATAATAACTAAAATTGTAGAACATGAAAACTGTAAGTGTCAAACATGAATTAAATACGTAGAACATAAAGACTAAAATTGTAGAGCATGAGAGTTCTCATAGTTCTCACCTAAGATGAGTTCTCATGGGATCCTCACCCTATATATATATATATATATATATGTGTGTGTGTGTGTGTGTGTGTATGTATATATATATATATATATACTTTATGTCAAATCGTTGCAATAATTTTAATACGGAGGAAATACTTTATAATTATATAGATTATTATTAAAAAAAGGCATAAATGTTACGCTAGTAGCTAGAGTCGTAGAAAACAACTTGACCATTTCCTTAAGCTCTTAAATGGCGAGACACAAGTCACACAACACGACACTCGTTGGCACATAACACAATCCCAATCACAAAATCACAAATTCACAAATCACAAATTCACAAATTCACAAATCACAATAGACTTTGACTCTACAAGTTGACAAGTTGCAATAATGTATTATTCAATTATTCATCAAAATGTTGAAGCTGAATGCCAGCATATAAGTAGACTTAAGGGCTTGATCCACGCATCTATCTACTATCTTTACTTCTCAACTACTCGTACGTACTCACAAAGTCACAATCCCATTCTGACTTATCCCTGTTTTTCCGCCAAATTAAAGAAGCACGCACTCTATTAGGATAGACTTAAGGGCTTGTTTAGATGTTAGAACAATTGGTTGATAATCAACGTCAATCCACTACAAGAAAGATAATGCATTTGTAACAAATTAGCCTCATTACTCTTATCAATTGTGTAAGTTCACCCCTTAGGTTTAATTAGTGCATATCAATTCACTAAGATTAAAATTAGGTGCAATTCACCCAAAATTAATAATCATTTTTTTCTTTTAATAATTATTTCATTTTTATATTAAATTGATAAAAGTATTTAAGGATTTTTTGCCAACAACTATCCACATTTGGGACTTTTTTAGAAAAAACTACCCACATTCCATTTTATTAAAAAAAACTATCCACTTTTTGCAAAATCATTAGAATTCACCACCCGTTAACGGTTTTACGCTAACACCGTTAACCCTTCATCCACGAACCACCCTTCAATCACCACTCCCTCACTGCTACCACCCTTCAGCCACCTCCCTTCACTACAACCACCCTTCTGCCACCCGACCATCAATGTAGCGCCACCCCAACGTCGCAGGCACCCCACAATCGCAACCATTCCACCATCGCAGTATCACCATCACCTATCGCAACACCACCATTCGRCGACTCTCTTTCTCTCTCTTCGAAGTGAGTTTGTACTCACTTCTATTACAAATCGTGAATTACCAAATCATTATGGTTTGTTGCAAATCCCAAATCGAGAATTT
This sequence comes from Bassia scoparia, assembly GCA_008642245.1. Lineage (NCBI taxonomy): Eukaryota > Viridiplantae > Streptophyta > Magnoliopsida > Caryophyllales > Amaranthaceae > Bassia > Bassia scoparia. The sequence goes on from SNQN01001393.1 coordinate 52,970, forward strand.
GAGGATTATGGTTAGCGAATTACAAAATTGCGAATTTAGGGATTTGGGTTTGCGAATTTGGGAATTTGGGGATTAGGGTTAGTGAATTTTCATATCGCGAAGTTTGGTGGCTGGGTGGTGGTGTTGAGGGTGCTGAGTTGTGGGGTTGGCGGCGGTTGTGGTGGTTTACGAGTGGTCGTTTGCATGGTTTGCAAGTGGTTGTAAGTGGTGGTTTGCTGGTTGCGTGATTTGGGTTGAGTGACAATGCAGATGGGTGGTTTGCGTTGGAGGGTAGTGATGATGAGGCGGAGGAGAAAGAGAGGGGGGAGAGGGTGAGAGAGGAGAAGGCGGGGTTGTAGCGGAGGAGGAAGAAGGAGACGTTGTTAATGGTGAGGAGAGAGAAGGAAGAGTTGCAATGGAGAAGGAAGGAGGGGTGGCCGCAGCCGGGGGAGGTGGAGAAGGGGAATGGCGGGGGGGTCGAGTTGAAGGGCGGGCATGGTCGGGTGACAGAAGGGTGGTTTTAGTGAAGGGAGGTGGCTGAAGGGTGGTAGCAGTGAGGGAGTGGTGGTTGAAGGGTGGTTCGTGGATGAGGTTAATTAACGGTGTTAGCGTAAAACCGTTAACGGGTAGTGAATTCTAATGATTTTGCAAAAATTGGGTAGTTTTTTTTAATAAAATGGAATGTGGGTAGTTTTTTCTAAAAAAGTCCCAAATGTGGGTAGTTGTTGGCAAAAAATCCAGTATTTAATTTTAATATAGTATCTTTGTATAGTACAGTACACTAATAATACAGAGCAAAAACTACTCGTATGACTACCAATCTTTGTTTCTTCTTGCAGTTTACTCCTTATTTAATTTACAAACACAACTAGCTTCATTTTTAACTTTCCCTTTTCTTTTCTCTCTTAACTTTCCCCTTTTTTCTCTTGCTTTAACATGGTCGGTGTTTTTCACCTTTAAAAAAATATTGTTGATGGTTTGTCTCTTTTAATCTATCTTTTTTACTCAAAAAAATAAATAAATAGAAAATCTCATTTTGGTGATGAGAAATTGGAAATGACAAAAAAGCTAAAGATTGGAAGAAATTAGCTCAAATTGAAGAAAGCTCAATATCTTTTCAGTATAAAATATGTATAAAGATGTATATTGCATGTATTTGAATTATTAAATATTTTTGGATTGTATTTTTGCATAAATATAATGAACGTTAATGAAGTAAGAAATAATAAGAAAGATAGTAAAGAGACCAATCAAACAAGGTTCAATTGTTGTATTGATTTAATTAGTGTTTACAAGAGATTATAATTGTAACTAATTATCATACTCAAAGCACAAGGATTATACAAGGAATAACTTCTTCATAAAAAACTCTAGCTTTTGGCGTCTCTCAATGAGTGTTTGATTTGTGGATAAATCATAAATAACAACATATAACCTCAAATGGATATTTATACCCCTGACAATATATAAAATAGAGGTTGAGGCCAACATGGATGTGTGGGAATTGAAGCAATTAACACAAACGTATTGAGGAAGGCAAAAGCATCCAATAGAAATTCATGAGTTTCTGGTCCCAGGCAACACGGACGTGTCAAATATGACACAATCATGTTGACCTATGCACGTCAGTTCAAACACCCCAACTTGAAGAGACTATAACTTCAATTTTTCGTTACTTCACCAAATCACCAACGTGAAAAGATTTTTGAACAAGCTTTTACCACCAACTTGATTCAACTCAATACTTCAACTAATTTGAGAGATATGTCCAGTTGAAGTTGACCTTGTCAACAAGTTATTCCAAACCAATTTCTCGATTGTTTATCGAGCATAATCCAACATTATTCCATTTACTAAAATAGTTTTATTGAACTGAACTAAAATAACTAGTTTAAGAAAAAAAGAAATTAGGAAATGAAAATAACCTGAAATAAACAAAACCTTATTTTAAATTTAACTATATTTTGTAGTTTTGTAATAGAGTTAATATGACATATATAATTAGACCTAGGGCTGTTAACGAGCCGAGCCGAGACCGAGCCTTGCTAGGCTCGGCTCGAGCTCGTTAGAGTTATAACGAGGCTCGGCTCGAGGCTCGAGCTCGTCGAGCCTCAAAGTTTGAGCTCGAGCTCGAGCTCGTTAGCTCGATATTGGAGCTCGGCTCGAGCTCGTTTAAGGGCTCGTATAAAGGCTCGTATTCATTTAAAGGCTCGTTTAAGGCTCGAGCTCATTTAATTCTAAATCCAACAAAATATTCCACAAAAAACAGAAACAAATAACAATAATAACAACATTTGCCAACAATTAACAATAACAGAAAACAAAAATCGATTTGAATTTTTGAAGTAAAATTAAGCACACAGTAAGTCAATAAGATTAACAATAAGCAAACAGTAACAAATAACAATTAACAATTTACAATTAACAATTAACAACAATTAAAAATTAAGCAAACAATAACAATTAACAATGAAGAATTAACAATTAAGCAAGTTCTACACAATAAACAAAAACAAGTATTGATTGAAGCAGCAAAAAAAAAAAAAAAAACTCACAATCGCACTGACCTGCAGTAGCAGGGTCACACTCGCGCCGTCTCCGCTGTCCATGGAGGTGATAGGTGGCCTGCAACCAACGCAGCAACCAACGCAAGCAACCAACGACTCAACGCAGCAACCAAACAACTCAACGCAGCACTGACCTGCAACCAAACGACTCCGACGAGCAACCAGCGCCACAGCAACCAACGCAGCTGTTAGCAACCGTAGCAGCGTCGCCGGAGTGAAACAAATGAAACGTAGCAGCGTCGCCGGATTCTCCTCTCGTGTTAGGTTCTTGACTTCTTGGTGTTAGGTTTGTTTTTTTTTGATTTTCTGAAAAAATGAAACGTGAAAATGAATCGTGAATTGGTGAATGTGATTCTGTGAACAAAAATTTTGAATTGGGCAATGGGCTGTTGGGCAATTGGCCTAAGTGCCTAACATATAAAGCTATACTTATAACAAATACTTATAGGCTATAAAGCCTATAATAATAATAATACATTTTTCTTATTATAAAATAATTATAATAATATATATTAATAAATAAATCGAGCCGGCTCGCGAGCTTTCGAGCCGAGCCTAGCATAGCTCGTGTACGGTCGTTTTATTTTCGAGCCGAGCTCGAGCTCGAGCCGAGCCTCGAGCGAGCCGAGCTTTGACCGAGCTTTGACCGAACCGAGCTCGAGCAGCTCGCGAGCCGGCTCAGCTCATTAACAGCCCTAATTAGACCTAATATGAATTTACTTAACCTGCATCTAAAATTATGAATACTTATTTGAATTGAACAAGTTTTGACATTTTTTTTTTGGTTAAAAAAGAGCAATTAAATAAAATGCATCATGAAGATACTACGGAGTAGTAGACATACAAACACAATGGTTAGGTTTCTATTTGAGGGGTAATTGGTGGGTATAACCCCTCCAAATGTCTAGCCCATGCTCGAGTACCTGAAATAGTTACACTACTAAGAGGTTCATGAATTTCTATTACAACATTAAATGGAATGTTTGCTGCTCTAGTCACCTTAGCTATTGTACTACTTACTTTTTTGTTGATACACAGTTATTTTTTCGTTAAAGTACGATTATTTTTTCTAATGTGTTATTATTTTTTTCGTAAGATCTGATTACTTTTCTCTCTAATATTACTTACTTTTTTGTTGATACACATTTACTTTTTAATTAAAGTACGATTACTTTTTCTGATGTGTTATTATTTTTTTTCTCGTAAGATCTGTTTACTTTATTATTATTATTATTATTAATTAATTTACCTTATTATTATTATTATTATTATTATTATTATTAAGTTTTGTTATTGCATCAAACTTGATTGTTCTTAATTAGACTCAAACTTAACTAATTTTAATTTCAAATTTTTTACGGTTATTAAAATAAACCCTAATCATTGGTCATTCATATTAGTGAAGTAGTGAGTGGTTGTGTGGTCCTTGTGGTGGGATACAAGACATAAAGACTACTTACTAGTCAATAAAGACTATTATATAGATATATGTACGGTAGTGTGGCCGTGTTTAATTCGATTGTTGTGGTTTCATGATAAAATAATGATAAATAATCACATCAGTATTACTCGTTTAAAACTTAGCTGAATCTACCAACATGTCCTAAGTCCTAACCAGTAAAGTAACAATTGTGTTTTTTTGAATGGATATTACAAGAGGGGGGTGAATTGTAATACTGAGTTTCTATTGAAAATTTTTGCGAAATAAAATTTAAACCGTAAAGGAACAATGAAGAGACAAAGATTTGCACGAGGAAAACTTCATGGGCCCAATCAGGAAGGAAAAAACCCCGACCACTAGGGATTTTAACTCAAACTCTTTTTACTAATATAGGCAAACAACTCTGTTACAATCCTATACGACTCGGGCCAATGAGTTCCACTAAGAACTCAAGTTCCAATCAACAGTTCCCTCTAACCGTTGAATTTCAATGACTTCCACAAAGTCTTCTCTTTTTCTCTCACAGTCTTAACTCAAAGCCTAACTCAATACTCTCTCAAGCTTCACTCAAAACCTTGATTATAGGAAATTCACTCAAATTCCCCCTTACCCCCAAAAACCAAACTTACAGAATGATTTAAACTCTTAGATAAGAACTTGGTATAGGAACAAGGAACAAATGACTCAAATTAAGATTCAGAAAAGTTTACGCTCAATTGCTTAAATCAGATGTCCAATTTTTCTCAAACACTTAAAGCGTGATTTATAGTTTTCAAAATCTTTTTCTCCAAGAAAGTAACTGCGTTCCACTACTCCACCTCCTCTGACCCATGATCCCACTAACACTTACAATGTTCCTGAACTTAATCCATGATCCCGCTAACAACACTTACAGTGTTCCTGAAATCAACCAACTAAGTCCAACTTCTATCCAATTCCCACGTTTATAGCTAGTAGATAGAAAGTGGGTATTTAATTTGTTTTAAGATATTTTCCAAAACATTTATTAAACTTTGATAAATAAATATCTTTTGATACATAAAATATTTTGTAATGATAAAATTATATTTAAACTCATAAATAAATTTTATCTTAACTACGGAGTAATCAATTTTAAACCTCACAAATTAAATACTTATTACGTGGAGTGAAAATATAATAATATAACCTGTTAGTTCCTTTATATTGGACCTAGTTCCTTTTGTATTGGAACTAGTTTTATTTGATTGGACCTAATTCCATTTGAATAGGAACTCGTTCCATATTTAATTGGACCTAGTTCCATTTGTATAGGAACTCGTTCCATTTGTATAGGAACTAGTTCCAAACCTAGTTATTATATTATCATATTGATCCTATTTACTAGCTAGTTCCTTTCATATTGAACCTTGTTCCATTCCCAAGTTCCTTTAACAAATCAAACTAATAACAAAACAAATCAAACTAATAACAAACTCATGGTACTTGATTGATTTGCTTCACTCTTGACTTGCTTCCTTCTTTATCTGACATGATTCCTTGCACTTGTCGAATACTCCACAATTAATCATGACCTTAACACACTTAGAAAACAAGATCAAAATGTTTGCCTTCTTTGGTTTATTATGTCATCATCAAAACATAGGGTCAACAAATTGCATTGCATATAATTATACAATCAACTCTCCCTTGTTATAAATACCAACATACTGCACCTCATTCAAACAAACAAATTAAAAGCTAAAAATTCCTCTCCCCCCTTTCGGCTTTCTCTCATTTTCATTGGCTTCAATACGTCCAGTAAATGCTAAGTATCAGGTAGATTATTATTATTAGTTAATGATAGTTATTACTCTTTACCTTGATGGCTACCATATGTTGTACAGCAACACTTAACTGAAAAGTTATTTTGATGATATATAGCTGCAGTCCTTGAACGAATTGAATTGAATCATGGGAAAGGATGGAGAAGATTTATGGCCTGTGATCGGAATTGATCTCGGTACCACCTACTCTTGTGCCGCAATTTGGGAACATAACAAAGTCGAAATCATCACCAATGATCAGGGCAACCGTACAACACCGTCTTGTGTTGCTTTCAACAAAAATGAGCGACTCATTGGTGAGGCTGCTTTGAACCAGGCTACCGTTAATCCTACCAATACCATCTATGGTATTCTCTCGTCTCCTTCTTTCTTTCTTTCTTTCTTTCTTTCTTTCTTTCTTTCTTTCTTTCTTTCTTTCTTTCTTTCTTTCTTTCTTTCTTTCTTAATTTGAGTGGAATTCTATCGTCTCTTTAATTTCTTGTGTAAACTCCATTATTGCAATCATGTTTTTATTTGTACTTTTTGGACATTTCTTGAATCACAAAGAAAATTATTACTAGTACTTAGGTAGTTAGGTTTCATGAATGTGTCATTCATTATTTGAAACCAAAAAGATATGAAAATTTGGGTCAAAGGTATATTTAAGTTGGAGATGAAAATAAATAAATTGTACTCCGTAGTAAATATTGTAGACATTAGTGTAGCGATAAAAATGAGAATTTTTTTAGTGCATCTGATGCACAACAGGACCTTTTACATTAACATATTATTAATATTATAATAATTTAATCTATATATTGACCTTGATTTTAGTTGTAAAATTATGAAAAAATTACATCTCACCACCAAATATTATCATTTTTTCTCATATTACCACCTTAATGTTTTTTTTAGAAAAAATTGTCAAAAATTACCCACTTTTTTTCTACTTTTGAAAACAACTACCCAGATTATTTTTTATTTAAAACAAGTATCCATATTTTTAATTTTTTTTTGTGAATCACTACCCACTTTTGGATTTTGGCCACTTAAMACCGTATTAACCACCACAAATCACCCCAACCCAACATCCCAATTGCTAAAACCACCCAACTTTCTTGTTTCCCATCTCCTAAACCACCCAAAACCCACCAAAACAACTCAACCACCCAAACCTCATCACACTTAGTTTTTAGCCTTTTCTCAGCTATCCATTCATTTTTTGGACATAATTCCTTCATAAAAATTGTAGATCTCGGAAAAATACATGAAATAGGCTTAAGAATCACGTGATTTGGAGTTGTTTTCATGTAGTTATGTCTTTCGCAAGTTTGAAAATCTGAAAGTGGGTAGTGATTCGCAAACAAAACATAAAAAGTGGGTAGTTGTTTTAAATAACAAACAATCCGGGTAGTTGTTTTCAAAAGTGACAAAAAAGTGGGTAGTTGTTGACAATTTTGCCTTTTTTTTTTAATTAAACATTACCACCAAAAATATATGGTTTTCTCACAACTTACCACTAAAAGTTACTTTTTCGTTATATTCATCGTTATATGGGGCCTAAATTCAAATTAAACACTCAAATCTTTGATTAATACAATATCAACATCATTTGTTTTGCCTTTGGTGGTGTAGAGGAGAGAGAAAGAGAAGTAATTGAACATGAAAAACTTATGTTAAAATCGACGAAGAGGGTTGAAAGTGGAAGAGAAGGAGAGTGCGTGATGAGTGATTACGTGAGGGACAACAAATAATTAACAAGCAATTTGTTAAATTGGGCCCCAAATGATGGATGATATAATGAAAAATTGATTTTTGGTAGCAAGATGTGAGAAAAACAAACATTGTTAGTGGTAATTTGTTTAAAAAAAAATTAAGGTGGTATTATGAGAAAAAATGAAAATGTTTTGTGGTAAGATGTAATTTATCCTAAAATTATAACAATTTTTTGACATATGATGACATTTTATTTTGATAAAAAAAGGCTCGTTAGGGACTGCGATTGCTCGAATGGGTTTCGAAGGGGTGGGGTTGCGTTGGTGGGCTGGTTCGCGATGGTGGGTTGTTGCATTGGTGGGCTAGTTCGCAATGGTGGGTGGCGTAGTGATGGTTGCTGGTTCACGATGGTGGCGACGGYGGTGAAAAGGTTGGGGTTGGAATTCATAGGTTGGTTGCAATGGCGGTGTTGGTTGCATTGGTTGATGTGGGAAAATTCAGCTAATAACCATGGTTAAGGTTTATTAAATGTTGTATTAACTTTTGGTTAAACCTCAGTAGAAGAAAAAGTTTGTAGGTATATATAGTAGAAATCGCAAAACCTCAAGGGTATTTCATAGAATAATCCTAGTATTTTTATCTCATCATTCATGTACTAAGTAATGAGGCTCTCATATTTCCTTGGTCAAATGAAATGTGAAATGTATCAAGTAATTTAGAACAAAGAGAGTAGTAAAAAATTGTAATTATTATGAAACATTTCATATCATAAAATAAATACTGTAGGGTACTCCGAAATGCGAGTATTTTTTAAACCAAGGAAATTGTACGGAGTACTATTTAGCACATGTATAGGGTGAATAATTTAGTACTCCCTCCGTTTTGTTTTTTTTTTTAAATTATGTTAGTATTACTTGGAAGTTGTATTATTTTTTTTAATTTGTTTGATATGTGTGCAATAAAATTAAAATAAATCTTTTTATATTTAAAAATGAGGGGATGAATAAGTTTGAGTGGAAAATCAAAAATGGTAAGTAAATAAGTAAGGGGTAATATTAATTATTTTATGGGTAAAAGTAATATTAATGGATAAAAATGTAAAGTGTGAAAAAAAATATGTAAAGAATAAAAGGAAACATAAGGAAACCTAAAAAGCAAACTGGAACGGAGGGAGTAGTAATGTTTTGTGATGGTAAATTTTTAGAAAATGCTTCAAGATAATACTCTTATTAGTTATTACTCTAGGAAATTGAACACTGCTCATCATAACTTGAAAAAAACTTCACTAGTAGGCAGTCGGCACAACTAACTTGTACGTTCTTGTTTATGTTATTAATTGGTCACTTTGTTATGAATTTATTATGAATTTATGATCACATATAACACATGATGATAACGTGAAATAAATTCGTTGTACTTAAGTTGTTATAACATGGTGCAGATGCAAAGAGGCTAGTTGGTAAAAGATTTAACGACGACGCTGTACAGAATGACATGAAACTGTGGCCTTTTAAGGTTATTGACTCTCAGGACAAAGACAATAAGCCTATGATTGCGGTGACTTACATGAATGAACAAAAACAATTTACTGCTGAAGAGATATCTTCAATGGTTTTGTTGAAGATGAAACAGACTGCTGAARCTTACCTTAACTTAGATGTGAAAAATRCTGTTGTCACTGTTCCTGCATACTTTAATGATTCCCAACGTCAGGCAACTAAAGATGCCGGCACCATTGCTGGACTCAATGTCATACGCATCATTAATGAGCCTACAGCTGCTGCCATCGCGTATGGCCTTGATAAGATGGTCGCGGATAGGAAAGAATCCATGAAGAATGTGCTTGTTTTCGACCTTGGTGGTGGAACATTTGATGTGTCATTGCTCACGATTGAAAAAAATGTATTCCAAGTGAAAGGAGTTGCCGGGGACACCCACCTTGGCGGAGCTGATTTTGACAGGCAAATGGTTAACCACTTTGTAGCCGAGTTTAAGAGGAAGCATAACAAGGACATAAGTGATAGTGCTAAGGCCCTTGGGAAGCTGAGAGCTGCTTGTGAAAGAGCAAAAAGGATGCTCTCGTCTACCACCGAGGCTAGTATTGATATCGATTCTCTTTATGAGGGTCGTGATTTCAGCTCAAGCATTTCCAGAGCCAGGTTTGAAAGGCTGAACTATGATTTYTTTAATTCTTGCATTGACACTGTTAAGAATTGTTTGAGCGATGCTAATATGGAAAAGGAAGATGTCGACGATGTAGTCCTTGTTGGTGGTTCGACTAGGATCCCAAAGGTTCAAGAGATGTTGGCAGATTTCTTTAACGGAAAAGGGTTGTGCAAAAGTATTAATCCAGACGAGGCTGTTGCGTGTGGTGCAGCATTTCAAGCTGCAATCTTAGGCGGAGCTCGAAACAATAGTGACTTCACTCTTATAGACGTCACTCCTTTGTCTCTTGGACTTGAAGATTATCAGGGGAACATGGTGGTTTTCATCAACAGAAACTCTCACATCCCAACAAATAAGTTGAAATTGATGGCCACTGCAGAAGACAACCAAGTTTCTGTGGACTTTATTGTATACGAGGGCGAAAGGCCCATGAGCAAAGACAACCATTTGTTAGGCAAATTCGCACTGTGCGGAATTCCTCCAGCACCCAGAAATAGCCATAAGTTTGACGTGTGCTTTGAAATCGWTAACAATGGCATCTTGACGGTTTCATCGCAACTGGTTGGCACTAACAACAAGAATCAAATCAGTATCTCGGACTACAGTGGTAGGTTATCCAAAGACGAGGTAGACCGAATGGTGGAGGAAGCTAAGAAGTACGAGGCCGAGGACGAGAGGCATAAAAAAGTTGTAAAATCCAAGCTTGCATTGAAAAGCTATACTGAACGTATGTGGGACAAAATGAAAAAGTGTGGTAAGACATTTGCTAAGAATGTCAAGGTACAAATGATGGAAGAAGCCATTGATGAAACAATGGAATGGATTGATGGGAATTTTGATGTCAATGATGATGAAGATACTTATGAGAATAAGTTGGATGCACTCCAAAGCATTTGTGACGCCTTTGATTTCGGTTTTTGATTTCTAGTTGTGTCAAATAGTTGTCATTATTAATTCTAATTTGTCAAGCTTTCTTTACCTATGTACTATATTATCCATTGTTTCGACACTTCCAGTCTGTAGGGACTCTGTACACAATGTTTCAGATTTTGTTTTGCATCATCCAGCATTGTCAATCACTTGTTCCTCTACCTAGCTTCTTTGCTTAGCTTGTAATATGTCCTTATTATGTCTATAAAAATGCAATCAAATGCTGAAAGTGTACTAAGAGCATCAGTAACAATGAACTGCAAATATTGTTCGTTAATAAAAGGATACACATATTCAATTAAATGACATATTCAATTGTATATTTTGACAATGAAAATTATAAATTATAAATTTCAAAGATGCTTACTCAATAGTTTAAAAGGATACGTATATAAGACAACAATTAAAGTTGGTTGAGGTTGTAAGGGTTTATTTGATAGAAAAGTGTTGGATAATAATATAATCTGYTTTTGTTCATACCTAAAAAAAAGACAATCCGTCTTACGTGGACCGGGTTCACAATAACTTTATTGTGAACCCAAACAAACTCCATAACATTATAACTATATTAATTACTTATCCTGAAATCTTTCTCACCATGGGATCGAGAACCTCTACCTCTCTTAGCTTGTACCATGCATCATTCCACGTTCTCGGTGGCCAGCAGTTGACACCATCTCTGAAGCTCTGATCGGTGCCACCAATTACCATCAACTCAGATCCACACTCACCGACCGCCGCAGACTCAACTCGACGAATAAATGTAGTCCATTGAGTCGTTGACGATCGCCGCTTCACACAGTTTGCTTTGTTAATGTCGCCACAAATAGGATCTACAATATTCTATTGCATTAGATGAATTAATCAATAAATAAATCCATTAGAATTTTTCGCTCAAAATAAGAAAAGCCAACAACTTCTCGTCAAAAAAGAAAAGCTAGCAACTTCTCGTCAAAAAAGAAAAGCTAGCAACTTACTGTATTTCATGTTGGTACAATATGTGGTACTGCTGATGTGGCAGTGGCCAACGAGCCGGTGTTGGTGAAGATGGACCTGGTCTGCAATCCTGRTACCTACAAAACACGGTTGAACTMCCCTGGGGCAACCCAGGAACAGCCCCTTCGATGGAGGTGTCAGTATTTACCAGGGTAATCAATATTTAGAGAGAGAGAGAGAGTGTCGGTAGTGTTTGTTCGAATGAACTTACCAGCCCTTGGGGTCTCAAGCTAGTTTTTACTGGATTGCTGTCAAGGCTTCCTCAAACGTGACAAGTGGCGTATTCAAATACCAGGGTAGGTGTCCTACATGCACCCAACTTTTGACTAGTGGGTTGGTAGCTTTGACTCCTTTTAGCCCATGATATTTTCCCTTTAATAAGGCCCATTGGACCAACTAGCACGAATTGGGCCTATTGAATTTAGTTAGCATGGGCCTTGGTGGCTATTGGGCCTGGTGGCTCAATGGGTACCAACAGATCGTTTTTACAAAACGGTAAGCTCGCACATCGCAGCTTGCCCTGGTTTGCAAATTTTGTGCAAGCCAATTTTGATTGTTTTTACAAAACGGTAAGCTCGCATGTCGCAACTTATTTCCTAGGGAAGATGCGAGTCCAGAGGCTAAGCATCGGGCATTTGCTCAATCCCTTTGATTGTCGAAACCCCATACTTGTGTTATTTTCCGATACCTTTTGGGCACTTGTCCTTGATGTGATTGGGTGCGAGGCCATTTGATTTGATTTTACAAAACGGTAAGKTCGCACCTCGCACATGATACGYGTCACTTGCCCTATTATGATCACGTTTYACCTTCAGTGCGAKCCAGTTTTTGTAGTTTTTARAAAWTGGTAAGCTCGCACGTCGCATTATGTATGGGTCGCTTTCCCTTCGCACATCATTCAGAGCTTATTTGCTCGTCGCACGTTTATCTAGGGACGTTTTGCCCTTCGCAATTTTGGGACATTTGCCCTACTGACAATCTTGCCAAGTTTGTAAACTTTTAAGCACATGACTTAAGGAATTTGTTAAGTTTTTAGGTTAATTTTAACAAGCAAATTATCAATTAAATCTCGTTTTGAGATCGGCCATGGGTGTAAATTACTCYCTTTGAATGTTTACTTTATGCCCAATGAGGGGAGTTTCCCRTGTTAAGATAACAAAAATTTGAAGTTCGAAGTATTGAAGMCTTTCATTCAATCCTTATACTTCAAAGTTTTACAAGTTTTYAGCGCCTTCAGGTCGACTCAAACTTGATYATGCGAGTGCACACTTAGCAACTCGACTTAGAATGAGCGCCTTCAGGTCGACTCATGTATGTTCGTTTAAACATAGAATTTTCTCAAATTGTCGGTATTCCAGGGATGAGTAAGRCGTTGTCCCTGACCYTCCTCTAGCTTGAWGGTTCCATCCCTRAACACCTCACAGATTTTGTATGGACCTTCCCAATTTTGGGTCAACTTTCCATCTTCCTTTGCCCTTCCCGTGGTTCCATTTTTCTCAACACCAGGTCTCCCAATTGGAGAGGCCTATGGTTGATGCGCTTGTTGTATTCCRGGGACATTCTTAGCTTATAGATTTGTTGGCGAAGGAGAGCGTTACCCCGGATTTCGGGTATGAGGTCAAGATTACACTTCATGGCTTCCCAATTTCCTTCCTCGATGTACATCATGACCCGTAGGGTTGGCTCATACATCTCGATGGGCAACACAGCGTCTGAGCTAAAGACAAGAGTGAATGGAGTCTCCCTTGTTGAGTTCTTCACCGTCGTCCGGATTGACCATAACACATTGTATAATTCATCCACCCATAGCCCCTTTGCATGTCCAACTTCTTCTTCAATCCATTACTTATAATCTTGTTGAAGGACTCAACTTGTCCGTTATCTTGGGGATGTGCCACGGAAGCAAAGTGGGCAGTGATTCCTTGGTCCGATAGCCAGTTTGTGAGAATGTTTGAATCAAATTGAGGGCCGTTGTCGAAGACGATGGACTATGGTACGCCATACCGAGTGATGATATTCCTAGTCAAGAACCCTTGAACATCCGGCACTTTGATGTTTCTCATCGGCTCAGCTTCCACCCATTTGGTGAAATAATCTACAGCTACGATCAGGAATTTCTTTTGCCCCGGAGCTTGAGGGAAGGGTCCGAGGATGTCCACACCCGACTTAGCAAATGGCAAGGGTGATAGCACAGGGGACAACTGATTTGCTGTCCACTAGTGAATGTGGGCATGAATTTGGCACTTTTGGCATTTCTTGACTAGGTTGGCAGCATCTTCTCTCAAAGTTGGCGAGTAGTAGCGCGTTCGAAGGGTCTTTTTAGCTCAAGACCTTTCCCCAATGTGTGACCCACACTGGCCTTGGTGGATATCATCCAACACTTCTACCCCCTTCTCAGGAGTGATGCGTTTCAGCAAAGGGTGAGAGAAAGATTTCTTGTAGAGCTGGCCATTCCAATATACAAACCATGTATCTCGCCGCTCCACATACTTAGCTTTTTTAGGATCAAGAGGTAGGATTCCGGTTTTCTTGAACTCGATGATCTCTTCCATCCATGTGCTTCCTCTATTAATATAGTGGACCTCGTCTAGCTCATCTATACTCCGTTGGTTTTTGACTTCCCAAAAGACGYACSTTGGGGAGTCTCRCGTAGCTGAGCTAGCCAACTTGGACAACGCATCGYCCTGATTATTTTCCGACCTAGGCWRTTGCACTAGGTGGAAACGTTCTAGCCCTTRGACCTCCTTCTTGACCATGTCCAAGTACTTGATCATATTCTCATCTCTGGCTTCATATTCCCCATTTACCTGACTCACCACTAGTTGTGAAWCCGACATAGCATCAATTTTTCGTGCCCAGGCCGCCTTGCACATCCTGATACCTGCCACAAGAGCCTCGTTCTCGGCCTCCTTGTTAGACGTTTGGAATTTAAATCGCATAGCATGCTCAAACGTATCCCCTTCCGGCGACTTGAATTGGATCCCTGCCCCACAACCATTTTGGGTGGAGGATCCATTCAAAAACAATGCCCATACGTCGCTTGACGCTTCGGCTGGGGGAGGCCTGGTCATTTCAACAATAAAATCTGCTAACGCTTGCCCCTTTATGGCCTTTCTTGACTCGAACTCGAGGTTGAACTCGTTCAGTGCTATTGCCCATTTCAACATTCTCCATGAAGACTCTAACTTGGTCAATGGTTGCATGATTGGCTGATCAGTGTAGACGACGATCCTATGTGCCGCGGAGTAAGGACGGAGCTTTTTGCTAGCCATCATGAGTGCCAGGCCAAACTTTTCAAACATGGCATATCCCATTTCGACTCCTTGAAGTACATGGCATACAAAGTAAACCGGCAATTGAGCTCCTTCCCTTTCGGCCACCAGCAAGGCCGACAAGGCATGTTCCGAGACCGAGAGATACATGTACAAAGTCTCTCCTTCCATGGGACTTACCAATCTTAGAAGGGAGTGCAAATGTTCTTTCAATTTGABAAAGGCAGCTTCAGCCTCTTCGCTCCATTCGAACTTGGCACTCTTCTTGATTGCCTTGAAGAAATATTGACATTTATCCCCAYATTTGGAGAGGAATCTGCCAAGCGRCGCTAGACAACCCGTCAATCTTTGAACCTCCTTCACATTGTGAGGCGATTGCATGTCTAGGACAGCTTTTACTTTGTCGAGGTTGGCCTCAATGCCTCTTGCATCAACTAGGAACCCCAAAAACTTGCTAGAAGTAACCTCAAACACACACTTCTTCGGATTCAATTTCATGCCAAAATGACGCAGAGTGTCGAATGTCTCCCGTAGATCCCTGGCATGATTTTCCTTCTTCTTGCTTTTGATGATCATGTCATCAATGTAAGCTTCTACATTCCTTCCAAGCTGCTTAGCGAAGATGGTGTTTATACATCTTTGGAAGGTGGCAGGAGCGTTTCTTAAGCCGAATGGCATTACCTTGTAACAATACAACCCATTGTCAATGACAAAGGCTGTCTTGTCTTGATCTTCCTGCTTAATAGGGATTTGATGAAACCCTGAATAAGCATCTACAAAGCTCATAGCCTCGTGCCCCGCTGTAAAATCTACTAGCTTGTCAATCTTTGGGAGTGGGAAGCTATCTTTTGGACAAGCCTTATTCAGATCTGTGTAGTCCACACACATTCTCCAAGTCCCATTTGGCTTGGGGACTAACACCACATTGGCCACCCATTCTGGATATTGGCAAGGACGAATGAACCCAGCGTCTAGTAGTTTTTTAACTTCTTCGTCGGTTGCCTTGCTTCGAACTGGACCCAAGGTTCTCTTTTTTTTTGCTTCACTGGTCTGAAGGTAGGATCAACATCTAGGCTATGCTGGGTGATCTTTGGATCCAGCCCTAGCATCTATTGCGCTAAAAGACGAAGACGTCTTTGTATTCTCTAAGCAAGTCTTTGACCTCTTGCCCTAAATCGTCATTCATAGCATCACCTACCTTGACCGTTCTCCCTGGCAAGGTGAGATCTAAAGCGAAGTCCTCTTGCTGAACCCCTGGCTCTGGCCGAGAGATGGAAGCGAACAAACCACGAATGGCCATCATTTCTTGGTGAGTGCCATGAACCATCAATACTTTGCCAGACTTTCTTTTCTTGGTGGCCCCTTGTTTTGAAGTCTCTGGCACATCGTTATCCTTGCCCCCAGCAAGTGGCTTGACGGTGGTTAGGTAGCACTCTCGAGCGACTTGTTGATCTCGGTAGATTGTGCCAACCTTGCCCTCGTCACTTATGAATTTCATCAACATTAAATGTTTGACCACCACAGAATTAGAAGTGTTGAGTGTTGGCCTACCAATGATAACGTTGTACGCTGTCATATTTTTGACCACCAGGAACTTGACTCGCAAATGCCTACAAACGTTTTCCCATCTCAAACGGAGGGTGAGAGTGACTACTCCCACCAGTTGAATGATGCCACCGCCAAACCCAATTATAGGATTGTGACATGGAACCAAGTCATCATTGTACTTCAATTTCTGAGGGCATTCAAAGCTTATGATGTCGGAGGATCTTCCCGTGTCAATAAGAATGCGACGGACACACTTATCTGCCACTTTCATTTCGACCACAAAAGGGTCATCATGAGGGGTGCTTACCTCCCCCACGATCCTTTTGGCAAATGAGAACGTCTGGGAATTTTTCCTCCTCCTCTTTGTCAAGGAGCATTACTTGTTGGGAAGTTCTTAAATTACATAGTCTAGGTGGCCCTTGGCCGTTGGGTCTCCCGCAGCAAAACCTTCAGAAATTATGTGGACAATTCTAGAGTCAGAATGCTCATCATTTGGGGCA
Source organism: Bassia scoparia (assembly GCA_008642245.1). Lineage (NCBI taxonomy): Eukaryota > Viridiplantae > Streptophyta > Magnoliopsida > Caryophyllales > Amaranthaceae > Bassia > Bassia scoparia. The sequence continues at coordinate 69,869 of SNQN01001393.1, forward strand.
CCCTCAGTAGGGGGGATTTCTTTAGAAATTTTTTTATCAAATGCTTCTTCACCTTGCCCTGGTGTGCTAGACGATCAATAGTTCGTTGCAAGGTGTAGCAATCATCAGTGACATGTCCAGGCTCCTTGTGATACTTGCAGTACTTGGACTTGTCCATCTTGTCCATCTTGGTTTTGATTGGAGGGGGATCCTCGATGTGAACATCCCGACTCACTTCCTTGTAGACTTGGAAGAGGTCTTTTGTGTATTCAACCGTCGAGGTGTAGCTGAACTTTCTTTTCTTCCTGGCCGATTCTTTTTGTGACGTCCCCTCCTCTTCTATGTTCCAAGTGTCAGACCTCTTTTTGTCAGACCCACCACTTCGATGCGCCTGGTTGCTTTGAGGAGGGGGGTCACATTCTCCTTGGCTTTCTTGACAGCACAGACCTCTTCAGCGTGGATCCATGCTTCTGCCTCTCGCATCATTTCATTCAAGTCCCCAACCCTTTGCCTTACCATTTGGAACTTGAAAGGACTGTCCTCATCCAGCCCACGATAAAAATTATCCAAGATCACCCGGTCTGGCAAGTTCGGAATCTGGAGAGTCTCGTTATTGAAGCGTTTCACATAGCTTCTCAAACTTTCGTTGGGTCGTTGTTGAATTCTTCCCAAGTGCAAACTACTTTTCTACTCTTGGCGATGTGCCATGAAATGATGAGTAAAAAGAACAACCAATTCATTAAAGTTGTGGATAGAACCTGTCGGAAGACTGCTAAACCACCATTGGGCCATCCCCTTGAGGGTAACTGGGAAGTATTTACACCAAATCGCATCATCGGCCTGGGTGGTTAGCATTAGATGCTTGCACATTGCCAAATGATCATCTGGGTCTGTGGTTCCATCATAAGCATCAATGGACGYAACTTTGATCTTTTGAGATTGCGTAGCCATGAGGATAGAAGGAGAAAAGGGATTCTTGRCAYTTAGGSAGAGCMCTTGCATCCCCCTAGTCACCCCTTGGGATGTATGACCAAGACCCCTATCCTGGTGAGCACCGCTTTGGTGACACCCCCCACATTGGTGGGATCTAACCTCCGGRTCATGACYCTGCGATCTCGGAGCAACCTGGCCAGATGTGCTGTGTGAAGGACCATGTGTTCTAAAAGAACGATGGGATGGGTCCGTGCACACTGGCGTGGAACCAGTTAATGAATATTCCTCTTCATATCGAGCGGCTTGCTTAAGCTTCTCAGTTCTCTTCTTCTCCAGGATTAGCTTGGCGTCCTAATTCCTTTCCTTCTTGATCTCAATGATCTTCCGGGCATCCATTGAGGAAGCTTCACGGTCTTGCTTCCTCTTCTCAATGAGAGTCCTGACATCTTCTGGCTGCTCACYAGAAGAAACGTTGTCTTCCACATAGGCTTCGTCAAACCTATAAGTTTCACCCTTAGCAGAGGTGGCCTTGGTGGCTGTTGTTGTTGTGTTGGCTGGCTTGGGAGTGCTACGGTATCTCCTAGCCTGGCCCTTCTCTCGCTCCAAGGGAACGTGTTCCACAGAGACAAAGTTGCCTTTCGGCGTTGGGTTCTTGACTTTGATGGTTCTGAGTTTAGGAATGGTGGGAGTGTTAAACTCTAGAGCTTGTGACTTGCCAGGAGCTTCACTGCCAGTCACCTTAGACTTGCCTACCTGCAAGGCTTTCAAGCGGGCATTCTCCGCTTGGAGAGCGTCAAGTCTACGCTTCACCTAATCCTGCTGGGAGAAACGCTCCCATATCTCATCCACTCCCTTGCTGATTTCATCCTTGAGTACATCATTGGAGAAATACCTACTATCCAAGTTTTAGAGCGACAAGTCGGTATTGTCCTCCAAGCCAACTTGGAAAGTGGAGTTGGCGACGTTGGTCTCGCCATTTGGATTGCTCTCCTTCTCTGGAGATGGAGGTGTGATCGTCCTTCGTGTTGTTTGGTCATCTCCTGAAGCCATTTCTGATTGCCTCCCCACAAACGCGCCCAAATGTTTTGTAGCAAGTAAATTGGGATGATGTGTCCTGGCTACAATATTCCCTAGCTTCTGGTTTGAAGAGGGGTGGAGGCTTCCTTAATGTACCTCGGAAGAGCTGACTTCTATTGCACAATGACGATCCTGGCTATCTCCATTCCTGGTCAACATTGGCTTGCTTCTTGCTCCTAGCCTTCAAGCTTGCCTAACCTGCACAAAGGAGAATAATCCTATTTGGATTATCTCCCTCCAATGCTTAAGTAAGTAGGATTTAGGGAAGTAAAAGTGCAAGCTAGAGAGAAAAGTAGTGAGAGATCGCTCTCAAGTGGTTGAAGTTGTATGCAATAAATGCTAGGAGAATGTAGGTGCCATTATTGTGGTTTTGGGGATATTTATAGACAATCCCTCAAAAACCAAGGAGCCTTTGGATGGGTGACACTTGTCATCCATCCGTGCTTCCTTGCGGTCCTTACATACACTTTCAATGTAGAACGTCGGTTCCTGTCCCGTTTCGGCGGATTAATTTAACAGTACGTTTGCCTGCCACATGATCGTTTTGACCCAATATTAGGAGAACGTGGGCAAGGATTCCGTGCCACATCAGGAAGCGTATGAATAATAACTGGCATGATCATGGAAATAGAGGAGTAATAAATAAATTAATAATAGTATGGATAATAAAATAAATTATATAATAATAGTTATGACTATTTGAACATTAATATTTTACAATTATTATGTCAATATAAAAAAGGTAATAATATCATTATGTCATTGAGTATTAATAGAATTATGAAATTACAACTAAAATAACAACAATTAGTAATATAATAAATTAATAATAAAATATGAATATGTAATAGTAATTTAATTAATGTAATAAGAAAATAGTAATAGTAATAGTAATAGTAATAGTAATAGTAATATAATAGTATAGTAATATATATAATATATAGTATATATAGTAATAAAGTAATAGTAATATAATAACTTCACCTTTTTCAAAAAGTGGCAAGTTGTAACAATACATTTCACATATTTTAAAGAAAAATTAATAGTAAAGAGCAAATTAATCAAAATAATTTAACAGAATAGAAATTTTATTTTTTTTTATAAATTCTCCATTCTCATTGTGTTGAAATTACTTTAATTAATTTGATCATTCACACTTTTAAATCTTTTCTTTGAAATACGTGAAAATTCATTTGTTGCCACTTTTTTTAAACAAATGAAGCAATAGTAATTGTCACTTTTTTGAAACGTAGAAAGTAATAGTAATAATAATAGTAAGTAATAGTCATAGTCTTTTTGTTCCATGAAGTTGTAGCCATTTACTATTCATACGTTTCCCAATGCATGTTTTGTATCGTTTATATATTTAAATTTATATATGTAAAAATTATAATAATTGAATATTAATAAGCTATTCTTTAACACGAATCAAACAAGATCACACCAATCTATATTTATTCTTATACATAAATGGCTATATTTTCAAGGATTGACAATAACAATAATTACAATAATTACAATAATCACAACAATAGTAGTAATAATAAAACTTAAATAATTAGGAAAAACTAAACTATGTTAAACTGAACTGAAGTACCATCGAATTACGACCAAAAGAACATAGTCTAAATGTACTCCGCCTTTGTGGTAGGGGTGTTAAAAAATATCTGATCCGACCGATCCGAAAAATCAAATATTTGATCCGGTTTTAAGGTTTTGGCTATTTTGAATCGGATTTTTACACATTCGGATATTCAAAATATCCGATTTTTTTTGTTACGTAATATGGAAAAAATAAAATAAAATTGCAAAAGTAGGTTCAAAATATGCATTTGATCCCTGAAACTGATCCGAAATTTCGAATAWCAAATCGGAAAGTTGCTAATTCAAATATTTCGGATCGAATATCCGAAACTTTTCGGATCGAGATTTCCCCTTTCAAATATCCGAAATTTCAGATCGGATCAAATTATCCGGTTTGAACACCACCGCTCCGTYGCTCATTCTTACAACAAAAATAATAATAACTAAACATAYGAAAAATTGTCAACAACTACTCACTTTTTTCCATTTTTGAAAACAACTACCCAAATTGTTTTTTATTTTAAAAAAACTACCCATGTTTTCAATTTTTTGCGAATAACTACCCAGTTTTGGATTTTGGCCACTCACCACCGTGGTAATCACCACAAACCACCCCAACGCAACATCCCAATTGCAAAATCACCCCACTTTGTTGTTTCGTACCTCCCAAACTACCCAACAACTACCGAAACAACATAACCACTCAAACCTTGTCGCGCTTAATTTCTAGCTTTTTCTCAGTTATCCATCCATTTTTTGGACATGATTCCTTCATAAAAGTTGTAGATCTCAAAAGAACACATGAAATAGGTCAAGAATCGCGTGATTTGGAGTTGTTTTCTAATAGTTATGCTCTCCGCAAATTTGAAAATCTAAAATTGGGTGATGATTGTAGGAAATAATAGCTTACTGTATATCAACAAAACGAATCACGAACAATCAATAATAAAATAATTAGAACGAAATTACCAAATTGTTGTGTCATGGTATGGAAGCCACTGCTTAGAAGAATTTTGCCAACCCAGTATAAAGTTAGTAAGCGGACGCCCTCCAAAGCATTGGCGGACCTAGCAGGGGGGACAAGGGGACACTTGTCCCCCATTATCAAAAAAAAATCGAAAAAATATGTTTTTCTAAAAAAAAATAATCTGAATATATATAATAAATACAAATAGAGTAATAACATATCACAAAGAAAAGTTAGCTCAAGTGGTTGGACATTTTGTGTTAATTTCTAGGTCATGGTTCAACCCTATTGTCAACAAAATATTTATTGTTTTTGTTCCCTTTCTTTTGCACTTTTGTGTTAATTTTTACTTGTAATCCCTTTTATATTTCATTTTCACACTTTTATATATTTTTTTTCCATGATTACATCTTCCCTCTTTTTAATATTTATCTCCTTCTCAATAAGCTTAAATAATTTATTGTTTTATAAAGAATTAATATTAAAATGCCCTTATATCAGAGTAATATAAATCGGCTATAGAAAAAAATCAAAATTTGTTACACACTTCACGTACATTGTACTATGAAACTAATTTTGTTGAAAATATGAAAATTGTCTATAAAATAGTGATTTTTTTTGCACGCTTCGTGTGTTATAAGACAACTAATTTGGCTAAAGTTTTCAAAATTGACTACTGTATAAAAATCAAAATTTTTTCACGCTTCGCGTGTATATATAAGTCTAATTTTGTTGAAGTTTTACTAATGATCGAGGTTTAATTAATTTAATATAATACGATTCTGTCAATTTATTCACATTAAACCTAATTTGTATTTTTTAAAAATAATTTTATCCATGTTATAAAGTTCATAATATATTTGTCCCCCCAATTTTAAAATCCTGTGTCCCACTGCTCCAAGGTATACACAACCCTCAGATTGTACACTCGAACTCAAGGTTGGAGTTCTCAAGTATTGCTCTAGGGTGGGCTGATTAAAGGTTCTATACTTTTACACTACATGTTCTAAAACAATTTGTATCATGCTCTACATTTTTAGTTTCATGTTCTACAATTTTTGTTTTTCATGTCTACACTTTTAAGTTTTAACCTTCATGTTCTACAATTTTTGCTTTCATGTTTTTCCTTTTACATTTCATGTTCTACAGTTTTAGTATTCATGTTCTATATTTTTAGTTTCATGTTCATACAATTTTTAATTTTCATATTATATTATGATAG
>SNQN01001394.1:3936-22149 GCA_008642245.1 Bassia scoparia
AGTGAAACTTCAATTTTCTGTTTAGTCACTAGAATTCACCGAATCTCCTCGTTCAGTTTATCACTAGAATTCACCGAAATCCTCGTTCAGTCGTTATGTAGATCCTAAGATCACGTGGTTGCTTATTATGACTGAAATTTATGATCTGCTTGCTGTATCAATGATTTATTTGCTTGTTGGCTAAGATTGTGTATCATTTGTTGCAGGGTTTAGCTTATTTGCATTCAATCTTTAAGGTTCACAGAGATATCAAGGAGGTAACAGATTATTGAAGAACAAGGAGAAGTGAAGTTAGGTATACACTTCTCCTGTTGCTGTTTGTAAATCCCTTTTTTTGCTTATTTGCCTGATTTTTTGATTCCATGAAGTCTGTATAAAATAAATTCATATTGATGTTTATAATTTTACTATATGTGCCTTTTGTAGTCCTTTTCACTCTTCCACTTTTGGAAGTCTATTACTTTAAACAATTTTGACAGGGTGACTTCTAGATAGTTTACGAATCTTTTTCCTTCTTCTACCCTTCTTTAGGCTCCTGGCTAAAGGATAGCAGCCTTATCTCTTGCTTTTTTTTCAATATTTCTTTATGCTTTCCTTTTTGTGCTAGGACTGCAACAGATACTCGTAGATTTGTAGTGTATGTGTGTGAGCTTGTTGTTTTGCGTGAAAGTAACGAGTATGACTGTAATTGTGAAAATAAGATTGTTTGATATAGGAGGGATGCACGAAGTACCATTTGCTGGGTTTGGAATTACTTATATGTAAACACATAGTTGACCGGTTTCTTTTTTCTTGTATCAATGTTTATGGATATAGTGGGTGTTTATGAACTATTTTACCTCGACTCTTTCAGTTCGATTTTCCTATGAAAAACACTTTCCTAGTGCGTTCAAACTATCATTTTATATCTGCTTTTTGTTTGCTTGTTGTTCATACAAAATTCACGCTACAAAGTACAAGTACTATGGATTGTGTTGGATTGCTTGTGTTTTATTTTTTCTAAGTTAAGATTGTTGAAACTTGGTTTGATTCAATTTTTAGAGAGATGTACCGCCGAAATTTTGGTTTAAATATAACATAATTTTTGTTTGTATTCAGGTTTTAAGCACAAGAGAGACGCTGGTCTCACCGCTGCGGAGCTTATCGAGGTTCGCGAACAAATTCGCCTCTTCCATGACCGATTCCTATTCCTTACTTCCTGTGCTAGGCGCATCATGTATTTAGACTTATCCATTTTCATTGTTACTTTGTAGTTAGTGTTAGTTGAACCGAACATACATGCAATGGTTAGTTGATGATGTTTGTTCATTTATTATTATCTAATTGAACATCTTGTGTGAGTTTTGGATGATTCATCATATATTAATATTTAACGTTTTGCATTCCAATTGTTTGGGATTATTATTTTCTTGTTTCATTGTGTTATTATCTAACTAATTAATTTTTTTCATCATTGTTTATTATTATAATAGATATTCGAAAGTAAGTCTATAATATTATTTTAATAGTTTTTTAATGATAAACAAATGCAACCTCCGTCAGCAAGGCCGGGCAGGACTTCTCCAACAGAGAGAGATTTTAACTCACTATGATGCTATCAAAAATCAATACTTATACTTCTCTTCCCAACAAGCTTAGTTACATTGACTGGAGGTGGGAGACGAGAACACGACTCATTATTATTAGATACATCAATTGAGAGTAATATCATCCGAAGTTCAGAAGTCCAGGATATGCATGTCTAGTCCTGTGTGTGGACCATGTCAGTGCTTATTACCTTTATTCAGTTTTATAAGCTCTTCTAGATTCAGATTGGGAGACAGAGGTGTGCTATACGACATGAGTATCGTGGTTACACAGAGAATATATTTCAGCATGATCACTCTAGGTGTGTTTGTCTACTCCAGTTACAGCTAAGGAAATTCAAAGCAGCCTTTCACTCTATTTCCAAATGAGAAGGCCCAGGCTGATGGCTTTAACAGTACCTTTTTCAGAAGATGTTGGGCTCTGATTGTGAGGATGTTGTAGCAGCTATTCAGATATTTATTAATCCCCCAAACAACCAACAACATTCCAATCAATCCTCTAAACAATCTAACTAATCATTCTTAAAACACCAAACCCCCAAAATCACCCAAAACAAACACAATATATAATCCCAACATATTATAATAAATCCAACAACTCCAGCCAAAATAATTCAAACAAAAAAAACACCTCTCTCCTCTAAGGCTTTCATTATCTCTAAGAGAGATAGAGTGTTAAGAAAACCTCTTTTCAAAAACGAGAGACTCCTATATGATCGCGAAGCCAAACCACAGAGCCACTTGGAGTGGCCAGATGAACAGAATACCGCCAAATCACCAGTTAGACGCCAGTCCGTCAGCATGAGAGTGGGGCTCACGGCCCTATAAGGCCGCGATTTGAGTGAAGAATAGGGAGATTCTGTGATTGTGGATCTTTTTTGGATTAAAGCTGACCATCATGATTAGATGTCTACTTGTAATATTTATGTTGAAAAAAAAAGTTTAAAACAAATCAAACCCTAACCGAGGCACAGCGGTGGGCGATGTGCTTGATCAGAGTAGTGCGGTGGTTGGAATGGCGGACACTCTGCCTGCACGCCGTGAAGATGGGAACTTACCACAAGCAGGCGCAACATCACACTGAGCCTATTACATACATCAACACCACAGTCGAACGATAGTAGGAGAGAGAGGGAAAGAGAAAGAGCATAAACGAGCGACGTGCTAGACGAGAGAGAGAGATCGGAGTGCCGTATCTCACCCGGAGTGGTCGCCCGCTCCTGCTAATAGTGGGTCGCCGTTGGCTTTCCTGTCCTGTCGCCGACTATGAGTGCAGTTGGTGAGTTGTGTATGTGACGGTTGTTGATAAGGATGAGAGAGAGGAAGTTCTCGAACTCGCGATGAGGACTGAGATAGAGGTGTTCTCGACGTGAGAGTAGTCATTGACTGTTTGACTTTTCGATAGCATAGACTAACAGTTGCAGTGTTCGAATTGGAATTCGAATCCAAACATTCCAATCAATCCTCTAACAATCTAACTAATCTTTCTTAAAACACCATAACCCCCCAAAATCACCCAAAACCAAACAACAATATATAACCCCCCAAACAATACTTATAATAAATCCAACAAAACTCCAGCAAAATAATTCAAAAAAAAAAAACAATAAACAAGATTATAAATTAGGGGAAGAATAGGAGAGAGAAGAAGAATACCTTTAAAAAGCGAAACCCTAAGATCGAGCAACCACAGAGCAGTGGCAATGGAACAATAGCAGCAGCGCAACACCAGAGACGCCGTCCGTCGAGAGAGTGGGGCCCACGCCTATAAAGAGAGGAGAGAGAAAGGGGTTTGGATTGTGATTTTTTTGTATTAAGCTAACATAAGATTAGATTATACTTGAAAAATTTAAAAATGGAAAAAAAAATAAAAAACAAAATCAAACCCTAACCAAGCACAGCAGCGGCGAGGAGTGGCGGTGGTGAAGTGGCGGACACTACAACGGCGAGAGAGGGAACCACGCACAGCAGCGCAACCACGCACAGCAGCAGCGCAGCCACGCACAACAGCAGTGTAACCACAGCGAAGGAGAGAGAGAGGGAAAGAGAAAGAGAAAAGGAAGGAAGGAGAGAGAGAGAGAGAGAGTGGGGTCGCCGTGAGGGTCGCGGAGTTGTGAGTTGTGAGTGAGGAGAGAGGAATGAGAGAGAGGGGTTTCGAGTTTGGAATGAAAAGGGTCGAATGAGAGAGAGAAGTTGTGAGTGAGGAATGAAAAGGGTCGAATGAAAAATAATTTTTTTACTTTAAAAAAACAATTACCGACCGAATACTCGGTCGGTAAATGCTTTAATTTCTTTTTTCTTTTAAAAAAAACACAGAGGATAGAGGTTTAAAACCAAATAAATCACCAACCGAATATTCGGTCGGTGATTTATTGGGAATTTTTTTTTATAATTAAAAATGCGGCTGGGGGTGTATAATTCAAAGGATTTACCGACCGATTTCAAAATCGGTCGGTAATACCGACCGAATAAGCGGTCGATAAATTACACCGACCAACTGCGGTCGGTGTCGGTCGGTAATACCGACCGATTTTGTTTCGGTCGATAATTTCGGTCGGCCTTACACGAAATTCTTGTAGTGTGACCCGCTACTAGCTTAGGTCACTACTAGGCCGCTACTGCTCTAGAGAGCTCCTAATGCATATGGTAATGCGTCAAGATTGAGTGCGTCCAAATTGAGGCCTCGAATGACCCTTAAACATGATCAAGGTGGTCTTGAACTCGTGCAAATGTGTTAAATTGTGACAAATCAAAGAGTACATAAAAATCACACTAGAGAAAGAGAAAAAGGCGGCATAAATGCAAAAGGCGGGGTTGTTAGAAGGTCAGAAGTAGAAACCCATGACCCAGACTTAATAAAAGTGGAAAATACTCAATATGACCAAAATAAAGAAGAAAAAAGACACTAAAAATGAGATAGAAAATCCGTACATCACTGATAGGGTTGTACTCACTAGAAATGGAGAATTTCTTAGAAAGGGTGTCTGGGATGGGGGATTTTTTTTCTTGATGATGTTGATTTCATGATTGCTAAGTAAAATTTTGATGTGAATTTTTATATTACTGAGTTTATTTCTTTATGGCATTCGCATTTAGGACATGTCAATGTAACCTCCTTTAAAAGGTTCAAACAACTTAACTTTATTCCTTACTTCTGTTCCATTGTTTTTGAAAAGTGTGAAGTGTGCGTTGAGGCTAAACACCCAAAGAAACCTTTTCACAAATATGTGAATATGTCTCCTACTTTACTCGTATTACTTCAGAATGTTGAGTCCCTTCGTATTTTGAATGATGAAAAATAGTTGCAAGAATAGGTACATTGGTCTGATGAATAAAGTTAGTTTGAACATACAGTTGAGGAAATTGTTCTTAGTCACTAGAATAAAGTGATAGTAGCTTACAAGTTTGATATGCAATGTGTTATCTATGTTTGGCATAGAGGTTTACGAAAGCTTGAAGCATGAAAGCTCCTTCGAGGAAGACTCGAGAAGAACTAGGTTATAATGAAGAAATCTAGGAAAGCTTCAAGATGTTGAAGAACATAAAGATTAGTTCTAGAGTTAGAATAAGTCTTTTTGTTATAAAAGTGCATAAGAGTGATTGATGAATGCTTGTATTATTAGTTTTGACAAAAGGCTTTTGAGTATAGTTAAAGGCAACTTGATCAGTCGATCAGTTGACTTTAACACTACCAATTGCGAAAATAGCTCAGTTGTTTTCAAAATGCAGATCTTTTTGTCAAAGTGAAAAGATTTTTGGAAAGTTTTATTAAAATGATTTTTGGAAAGATGATCTATTGAGGATCTGTTGTGCTCAAAATATTTAGTAAATACTTGAGTTGGAATTAAGGTAGCACAAGATATTATTTTATGGCATAAAATAATTTCTAGTGGGACTTTCCTAGCTAAAATATGTGAGAATAATTGTGTTCGGTTACCTTACATATTCTAGGGTTCGACCTAAGTAAATCCAACCCTTGGCTATAAATATTCAGAACATACATGCTCACATTATTGTAACTTTCTCTCCACAATTCTAAAGAGTTGTTAATTTTTAGAGAAAAGCCTTGAATTCGAAGATAAAGCAAGCAAGAGTCTATCATAATAGTACACAAGATTTTAGCATTCATATTTTACTCTTGTAAGCTCAGTGACTGAGTACTGAGAGAATGCATTGTATTGAACTACTAACGAAGAAGTTAGTGGTAGGGTAGCATTTGATAGGTCATTGCGAGTGCTTGTCAATTCAAGCGCCAATTAGCACACTTGAGTTGAGTGTGTGTTTTCATTGTGTATGTGTGTGTGTGAGAGTTTTTATACTTTGAGAGTGTTACTTTGATTATTCGGAGTTGATTAATAAAAGTGACTACGGTGGGAGGACATAGGAATAGTTGTCGAACCTCGTTAAATTTGGTATGTCTTTTACTATATTGCTTTACTTTCCGTAATACTATTCAACTATTATTCTGTTGCCATACCAGTTTAGTGGTCAACTCAACAAGAACAGTTGATGATACGAGTCGTTTATCGTATTAAATTAATTATTTATATAACCTATATTAGTCCTTCAAAAAACTCATTATACTTTACTTACAAAAATAGAACATAAATATATTTGAACTACTGATTATCATACATATATGATATGTTTTATCGAGTGTGATAGCATATGGCATAATGATTGAGCAAAGAATTTAAAAGGTTATAAGATAGCTGATGACTTCTGCTACTATATTATAATGTAATCATGTGTTCATTCATATCTGGCTTAATTAGATTGTCAGGGTTAAAAAAAAAAATAAAAATCGACATAACACTCCCATTGCTAATTAACCAATTTGAGTAGGCGCAAAGAGCATAACTAGCAGCCATAATATTACTCGTATCAACAGAAGACTACAAACGTACTTTTAATTTGCATGGAATAAAAACAATAATAATAATAATAATAATAATAATAATAAAAAAGAAATAAATAAATAAAATAAAATAAACAGAAATTGAGAAAAATAACACAACAAGACAGAGTATCACACTGTACGTCAAAAAATTAAACTTTGAGCAAAAAGGTAACTTATAAAATTAAATCAATCTCCCCGGCAACTGCGCCAAAATTTGATATAAATCGTTTATCGTATTAAATTGATTATTTATAAAACCTATCTTAGTCCTTCAAAAATATTAACAAGTAATAAAAGGGCAAGAAAGGGTCGATCCCACGGGGAGATTATTAACTATATATATACTCAAAATTCAACATAAAGTTAAGTATAATACATATATATACAATATTTACACTATTCACATATTTACGATTATGGGGGTTTTAAGAAATTGTGATTAATTAATTATTTTAAAACTACTTTTAACTACTATTTACAAGTGACAACAACTTGACCGACTCCATTTATACCTCCTACTTTAATTCAATAATTAGCGATAATATATGATTGACCTTGAGGATTACCAATTATAATTACTAGACTAATTGTAGAATCTAAGATAACAAAGACTCTCTATCATCCCTTAATACAAGTCAATTACGAACTAAGCCAAATTGACTCTAAACCATTCTAACTTACACAAATACGATCGCAACTCATGTAATTTAGATATGACAGTATTATAAACTAGGAGACATCATTAGTCTTAATTAATCTAATCACATAAATGTTAGAACAATTAGATTGACATTATTTCTCTAACTTAAACCAAGCCATGATCGCAGACTCAATATAAATTAGGCACTACTTCATTATACGATTACGAACTAATAAGCCAAATCACATAATTAGCAAACATATACAATCATACAATCAAAAATAACAATCAACCATATAATTGCAAATTGTATAATTAAGCATAAGCAATATCAAATATTAATTAAACTGAAAAATAACTCAAGTAAATTGTAACAATCCAAACCAAAATATTATACTAATAATCGAATCAAAATAAGTCAATTAGAGTAGTAAAGGAATTAACAAGGAATTAAACTAAAACTATTGAATAAGAAGAACTTATGATTTTTGTACTCAAGAACACTCAAACGATACTCGGCTTCGACCCCTCGATTCGATGTTATTCTCGTTCGACCTTGAATTCGAGTCTAAGCTTCCATTCAATGGTTGTCTCCTCTTCCAATTGCTCCAATCGAAAACCCGATCGAAACCCTAACTCTCAATTGCTCTCAAAATTTCGATTGTGTTGTGTTGTTGTGTTTCGACTCTACGGGTGTATATAGACTATGCTTTTATTTATCCCTGAATATTTGGATGAGCTGTATATCCTTGTTGTTGCTGCATGTTGTTGCGTGTTATTTGCTGAATTGGCTCTATCTTTTTTTGTCTTCCTCTTCAAGCTTTATCCTTCTATTTCTTCTTTATCTTCCACACATTCTGCTAATCATCTTTTTAATTTGTTGTTTCCTTTTCTTTTCCTTCTTCTTTATCATTGTTTATTTTTCTTTTATTTTCCTTGTTTGTTTCTCACGTGAATGTGATTCATGAGCTTCTTTTGCTAGGCCCAATACTTCTTCATCCTTTTAATTTCCTACAAAAACACAAACACACAATATTAGGTATCAATTTTTATGAAAATAGTTAATAAATAAAATAATGGATAAAATAAGATATAAAATTATAAAAGTAACTAATTCAATAAAATAACTAAGATAAGAGAATTATAAGACCAATACTAGGGACTAAAAATATAGTATATTATGCACTTATCAAATTCCCCCACACTTAGTCTTTGATTGCCCTCGAGCAAACTAAACAAAACTAACCTATAAAAGCAATAAACCTAACTCACTGTCATAGGAATCACGATTGCACTTAGCATGTGCAATAAGCCCTTTAAACGCCTAAGTCACCCTAGTGGACGAGTACGGTCTCGTGAAGGTTTTCTGATGGCATACCCACAAAGCCTTATTAAATTAATGACAAAGAAAACAACACTTTTATGTAGCTAGCATTAAATCACACCACCATTCCTCAAATATGAAACTAATATAATGAGAGCTCAACAATAGGCTAAAATAATTTTTTATAGAAAAGAAGCATTTAAAATTAATATAAAAACATTTTAGTTAAGTTAGCAGCGCAAGTTATGAACGCTAGCTATTGAACTTTTATTCTCAAGCAACACTTATAAATTATAGTTTGATCTTATATGCAATCTAGGTGCGCATATGCAAGTGTATTGACATTCGAATACGAGGCACTTCAGTTGGACTTGATTATTGTTTAAGTTGATTCCCCCTTACTTTCCCGTACATTAGCACTAAGTACCCGCATAAGGATCGTCCCTTTTCATATGACATTTCATCAATTGCCGACCATGGTCTCAAAGGAGTACTCGATACTTCGTCTTATTGCCTTTGCTTTTTGGGCTTTCTAATTTGCTCTTTTTTGACTTTTTTTTCTCTCTGTTTTTATGGTTCAATAATCTCACTTTTTGTGCAAAAATGAAAAATAAAGACATATAAATTTTTTCTGAACCATTTTTCACGCATAACAAAGTCAAGTAATTCTCCAGTAACCAAGAGCAGTGAAAAAGTCACCGAAAAAGTAAGAGGTACTAGTTAGGTAGATTAAGAAAATAAAAGTCTTTCCTCAATACCTCGCATCTAAGCCAATGAAGATAGTGTGCTAGATCACATATAAGCATAGTCATTATTAGGGTTCAATTAATGTGTCGCAAGAGTTAAAGCCATCACATTAACAACCTCAAAAACATTTTTTTGTTAGTATTAATTTTTAAATCAAAGTTTAAAACAAAGTTAAATTAGAGCCTATTATCAAAACATCTCGTTAACTAGTAACTTCTCTAAGAGGCGACATGAATAACGCTTAATATACCCTCAAATAGACAAATAATCGATCATTTAAGCTCATAATTTTTGAAAACTTTGGGCAGCATCTCCCCATAAATTGGATATACCGACAATTCTTTGCCAAAATTAAACCTGTAATATATCAATTTCAACTAATATATCCATAACAATATCACCAAACAACCCATCATAACAAATAATAACTATTTCACCACATATAACCAAGTTTCCTCTCCCCCACACTTATAATTTACATTGTCTTCAATGGAAAGAAAGAAAGAAGGAATAGAAAGAAGTGGTGACTTAGCTGGTTATATGCATGTTATAGCGTCCTTATGACTGTTCATGTCTAAATAGACCGAAAGAACTACAACAATACTGCTGAAATCCTGCTGTTCGAACTCTTCCAAGTCTGAATTGTACTGGTCATCGAAGAATACTTTGTGAAACGATAGTACCTTTTAATATAACATGTTTTAGCACAAACAGCCAGAGGGTAAAAATGCTAATAATTGTCATTAAGCTAACCTAAAATAAAACACAAACAGTAAAACACAACTAAAAATTAAATAAACTAACTAAATAATAAAGAAAAAATAATAACAATAAATAAAAAAAAGCAATTAAATAAATCTTGGGTTGCCTTCCAAGCAGCACCTTTGGTTTAAGTCGTCAACTCGACATTCTTCTCCTTTCTTCAGTCAAGCATCCTTGAGCAAAATATCTTCAATATACATCACATAATGCTAATCATAAAAGGGTTTTAACCTGTGACCATTAACTTTAAAAACTCTGTTAGTATTAAAGTCTTGGATCTCTACTACATCATGTGGAAAAAAATTAGTTACAACAAAGGGGCCAAGCCACCTAGTTTGTAGCTTTCCTGGAAATAATTTCAAGCGAGCATTAAATAAAAGAACTTTCTGTCAAACCTGAAATGATTTTCTAGCGATGTTCTTATCATGGAAGGCTTTGGTCTTGTCCTTATAGATTTTTGCATTCTCATAACCCTCTCGTCTCAATTCCTCTAATTCAAGTAATTGCAATTTCCTTTCACTCCCATCCAAGTCATAGTCTAAATTACATTGTTTCACAGCCCAAAACGACTTATGTTCGATTTCTACAGGTAGGTGATAAGATTTTCCAAACACAAGTTTAAAAGGAGACATACCTAAAGGGGTTTTYTATGCAGTTCTATATGCCCATAAAGCATCTCCTAACCGAAGACTCCAATCTTTTCTTTTTGGATTAACCATTTTTTCTAGAATAGACTTAATCTCCCTATTTGAAACTTTGGCTTGACCACTAGTTTGAGGATGBTATGCAGTGGCTACTCTATGGGTTACATGATATTTTTTAAAAAGAGCACCAAAAGCCTTATTGCAAAAAGAGTACCTCTATCACTAATAATCGCCTTAGGCATGCCAAATCTATTAAATATATGACTCTTAACAAATTCTATCATGGTTTTGGCATCATAAAATTTAGTTGCTTTGGCCTCTACCCATTTAGAAGCATAGTCAACAGCAAGGATAATGTATACTTTACCAAAAGAAGAAGGAAACGGGCCCATAAAGTCTATGCCCCACACATCAAATATTTCAAAAATAAGTATACCAGATTGAGGCATTTCATTCCTTTTAGACAAATTTCCAGTCTTTTGACTACGTTCGCAAGCTTTACAAAATAAATATGCATCCTTGTATATAGTAGGCCAATATAAACCACAATCAAACACCTTATGAGCAGTTCTTTGAGGACCAAAATGTCCCCCACTTTCAAGACTATGACAAAAAGTGAGAATAGATTTTAATTCATGCTTGTCTACACACCTTCTAATAATCAAGTCAGCACATGATTTCCAAAAGTAAGGATCATCCCACATATAGAATTTAGAATCAGATTTTATCCTTTCCTTTTGAGATTTAGTGAGGTGAGAATACTCCTGTCACTAAGTAATTAACAATGTCTGCATACCAATGAACATCTTCTTTATATAGTGCAAGAAGCTGCTCATCAGAAAAAAAAACTCAGTCATAATAGGTCAGTCTTCTCTAGGAACTATCCTACTTAAGTAGTCAACGACTTGATTCTCAACACCCTTTTTTTTCCCTAATTTCTAAATGAAATTCCTGTAATAAAAGAGTCCACCTAAGTAATCTAGGTTTAAAATCTTTCTTTTTCAGCAAGTACCTAAGAGCCACATGATCAGAATAAGCAATCACATGAGTGCCAAGTAAGTAAGTTCTAAATTTCGTCAAAGCAAAGATCACAGCATACATCTCTTTTTCAGTCACAATATAATTACACTGAGCACGGTCAAGTGACTTAGAAGCATAATGGATCACATAAGACTCTTTATCTTTCTTTTGTCCTAAAACAGCTCCTATAGTTTTATCAATCACATCACACATAATTTCGAAGGGTATTGTCCAATTAGGAGGTATAATAATAGGTGCGGTGGTCAATTTTTCTTTTAACTCATCAAAAGCATTTCTACATGCATCATTAAAATCAATTGTAGCATCTTTAGCAAGTAAAGCACACAGTGGAGAAGCAATTTTAGAGAAGTTCTTAATAAAGTGTCTATAAAAACCAGCATGCCCTAAAAATGATCTAACATCACGAACACATACAGGATAAGGCATCAAACTAATGACTTCTATTTTTGATTTTTCAACTTCTAGACTGTTAGCACTAACAATATGTCCAAGCACTACACCTTGTTCTACCATAAAATGACATTTCTCAAAATTTAAAACAAGGTTGGTTTTAACACATCTTTTCAGAACACGAGACAAACCATGTAAACATCTATCAAATGAATCACCAAAAACAGTAAAATCATCCATAAACACCTCCATATCATGGTCAATCAAATCAGAAAATATGCTCATCATACATCTTTGAAATGTACCGGGTGCATTACACAAACCAAAAGGCATTCTCCTAAAAGCAAAAGTACAAAATGGACAGGTAAAGGTGGTTTTGTCTTGGTCCTCATTAGCAATAGCAACATGCGTATAACCAGAATAGCCATCTAGAAAGCAAAAGAATGATTGTCCAGCAAGTTTGTCTAACATCTGATCAGTAAATGGTAAAGGGAAGTGATCTTTTTTAGTAGCTTGATTTAGCTTCTAGTCTATACATACCCTCCATCCATTAGAGACTCTAGTAGGGACAAGTTCTCCTTTATCATTTTCTACTACTATTATTCCAGTCTTTTTAGGTACTACATGAATAGGACTCACCCATTGAGAATCAGAAATTGGATAAACTACCCCTGCATCTAACCATTTAAGAATTTCTTTTTTAACTACTTCCATCATTGCAGGATTTAATCTACGTTGAGCTTGCTTAACAGGTTTAGTTTCCTTCTCTAAGTAGATTCTATGCATGCATAAGGTAGGGCTTATTCCTTTTATGTCACCTAAAGTCCATCCTATTGCCTCTTTATGTTCTTTAAGAACATTTAACAATTTTCGCTCTTGCAAGTGAGTCAATGATTAGAAATAATCACTGGTAAAGTATCATTAGCACCAAGAAAAACATATTTTAGATTAGCCGGAAGTGGTTTTAACTCCAATTCAGGTGCCTTAACTATGGACGGGACCAATTTGTTTGTTGGATGTCACAATGAAACACTAAGTCCATTTGCATTAACATCATCAGATTGAAACATATCATGAGAGTTCACTGAATCAACCAATCCAACTTTATCATAATTTAGAATATCTAAATCAACCAATTCATCAAACCATTTATCAAAAAATTCTTGAGCAATCCAATCAATAGCATCATAAGAATCAATAGCACTAACATTATTAATATCACTAGGTGATTTCATAGCATTAAAAATGTTAAATTTGATTATGTCACCATCAAATTCCATTGTTAAATTACCATCATAAACATCAATTTTAGTCTTAGAAGTATTTAGAAAAGGTCTTCCCCAACAAAAAAGGAACATTATCACTCCTTTCTCCCATATCAAGTACATAAAAATCAGCAGGAAAAACTAATTCATTAACTTGAACTAAAACATCTTCAAGTACTCCTATGGGAAAAGCATTTGACCTATCAGCTAGTTGAATAACAACATCAGTTTTTGACAAAGATCCAATAGTTAATGTCTCATACACCGACTTAGGCATAACATTAATGGAAGCACCTAAATCTAGCATGCATCTTTCAAAGTTAGAATTACCAATCTTGCATGGGATAGAAAACATGCCAGGATCTTTGCATTTAGCGGGAAGTTTCTTTTGAATTACAGCAAAAATATTCTCCCCCATACTTAATTACTTTTTCAGAAGGAAGAAATTGTCTTTTTTTAGTACAAAGCTACTTGAGGAACTTTGCATAACGAGGTACCTGCTTAATAGCATCAAACAGAGGAATATTAACTTCAACTTTCCTAAATGTATCAAGAATTTCATTATCAAGAGCCTCTTTCCTTGCCTTAGCAAACCTAGAAGGGAATGGGGGAACATCTTTAAATCGAGTAATATCAAAATTAGTACTATCCTTTTCGTCACCCTTCTCATTTAGTTCCTTACCATTACCAAGTTCATCCTTTGGTCTGATTTCTAATTATTTTTCGACTTCTCGACTCTTTATTTTAGGTCCACTCAATTCTTTTTCGCTCCTAAGCATAACAACTTTGACGTTTTCATTTGAATTAGGAATAGATTGAGAAGGGAGTTTACCAAAAATTTGAGACTCCAAGTTACTAAGAGAAGTGCAAATTTGACTAATTTGAGTGTCTATATGTTGTAAATGAGTGTCAGTTTTCTTTTGATATTGGACACCTTGATTATGAACTTACCCTATTTGAGTAGTCAGTTGTTTTACGATATCCACTAAGGATGGACCAGATTGTTGTTGTGAATTTTGTTGAACTAATGGCCTAGCTTGATTAGATTGGGGAAATGGTGGTCTAGGACCGTACCTAAAGTTAGGGTGGTCTCTCCAACCTTCATTATAAGTTTATGAGAATGGGCCATATTTCCTGTGTGATTGATTAGAAAAACCTCCTAAAGCATTTACATCTTCCGTTTGCAAAGTAGGACAAGCATGAGTAGTGTGAGAAAATTCAGAACACATACCACAAACTCTAGCTTTAGACTCATTTTTACCAACAAAAATTTTAGACACTTAAGTGGTCAAATTAGTTATTTGTTGCGCATTTTCTTGCAATTGAGATTTAACACCACTTAAATCAATTTCATTCACTCTTTTCACATCATTTATAGTGCTATGTTGTTGAGTGTTTTGAGCCATGTCAGAAATTAAAGTCCTAGCTTGAGTTGGTGTTTTTATCAATGAAAGCACCACCACTAGCAACATCAATCATACCTCTATCAGTAGGCAACAATTCCTCATAAAAATATTGAATTAACAATTGATCACTTATTTGATGTTGTGGACATGAAGCACATAGTCTTTTAAAACGTTCCCAATATTCATGAAGTGATTCAGAAGCATGTTGTGTAATTCCACATATTTCCTTTCTAATGGATCCAATACGACTTGCAGGAAAGAATTTTTCAAGAAAAGCTTTTTGTAAGGCATTCCAAGTCGTAAAAGAACTAGAAGAAAGAGTGTATAACCAATCTTTAGCTAAATCATGCAAAGAAAATGGAAAAGCATGCAATCTAACATGATCTTGCTCAATACATTCAGGTTTCATAGTAGAACAAACAACAACAAATTCTTTCAAGTGTCTATGAGGATCCTCACCTGCCTTCCCATTGAATTTAGGAAGAAGATTAAGAAAACCTGAATTCAGCTTCAATGGTTTTACCAAAGTAGGAAAAATAATGCATATGGGCTCCTAGCTCCTTAAGTGTCCTTTCAGCAGCCATGAATGTGTATTTTATTGGCAATGGATCTTCTAATTCAAGTTCAGGTTCGTCACACTAGTAGAAAAACACAAATTTGCTGCTCTTAATTTGTTGCATATTTAGTGATATGCAGCAAATAATACCATTTTGGACCTAAATATGAATTTGAGGTACTTATTTGCTGCATTTGTATTTTTAACCGCAAAAAATACGTTACTAAATAGCATTTGTTGCATTTTATTAAAAAATACGCAGCAAATAATACCAAGCAAAATTTAGGCGCTCAAAACATTTCAATTTTSATTTTCATTTCAAAACTCCCTCTTACCCCACACTTTACTAAAAGTCATGACAAATTCACAATACACTTCACACTTCACACTTCTTCTTCACCCAGTAACCCTAAAATCACCTCATCACTCTTTCATCTTCGAACACCACTCCACAGCTCCTATCAGCCGCATCGTTGGTAGCCGTTGGTCGTCGTTGGTCGCCTTTGGTCGCCGCTCCTGTCAACCACTTCGTGCTGCTCAGCCACAACTGCATAGCTCGCCAATTCGACAGCCACACACGACTGCCCAACCACCATTGCTGCCCACATCTCCTTAAAGCCACTACCGTTCTCGCTCGCAAGTCCTCTCCCAGCCACCACTACCGCGCATCATCTCCAACCCACCACCACGGAAACCCTAGGTTGAATTACAATTACAACGAGCGTAAACTTCTTGTAAAACAACCAAGATTCAGATTAAAATAGGTAAATTTATGTTAATTTTAAGCTTTACTATTTTCATTCACTTAATGCAATTTCTCATTTGTATTGTTTTCATTTTCTGAATTTTTTCGTTATCAATACTTTCATTACCTTGATTCCTAAGGTGCCCTGCCCTTACGATGTATCTCAATTCAGACCAATTTCATGTTGTAATATGATCTACAAAGGCATCTCCAAGGTCCTTTGCAATAGACTCAAGTAAGTCCTCCCTCATATCATAGCAGTAAATCAGGGTGCTTTTGTTCATGGACGATATATTATTAATAATATTCTTCTTTGTCAAGATATGGTCAGACATTATGGAAGGAGCTTAGTGAGACCAAGTTGTTTGGTCAAGTTAGACTTGTGCAAGGCTTATGATACAGTAGATTGGGTTTTTTTTGCAGGATCTTCTAACCCACCTGGGTTTCCCTCTGCATTTCATCTCTCTAGTTATGCAATGTGTTTCTACTCCCAAGTATTCTTTGGTCCTCAATGGGACACCTCATGGCTTCTTCTCTCCAAAAAAAGGGCTCAGGCAAGGAGATCCACTTTCTCCATTACTGTTTGTAGTTGTTATGGACTACCTCTCTAGGGTGATGTAACATATGGTAACCCATACTGATTATCAGTTTCATCCTAGGTGTCGACTCAGTAAACTCACTCACTTGTGCTTTGCTGATGATCTTATCCTCTGTAGTAAAGGGGAGTTGCGCTCTATTGATGTTGTCATGGCTGCTTTCAAAGTGTTTTCAGACTCTTCTGGGCTCAAGGCAAATATGCACAAATCTGGAATTTACTGCAAAGGTGTTGATCATACTTTGCACAGAGCTATGTTGGATAGAACAGGTTTTATTCAAGGGAGAATGCCTTTTAAGTACTTGGGTGTGCCTATCTCTTCCAGAAGGCTTGGTGTTAAGGATTGTGAGGCATTGGTGGAGAAAATGACGGCAAGGATTAGATGTTGGAGCTCTAGGCATATTTCTTTTGCTGGTAGAGTTCATCTGATTAATTCTGTGCTCGTGACTATACACTTGTATTGGGCTAAGGTTTTTGTGTTACCTCAAATCTTTATACATAGTATTGAGAGATTTTGCAGAGCTTATTTATTGCAGGGGAGTTGTTTTCTTACAAAGGCAGGTGCTGTTAGATGGGAGGAAGTATGTCAGCCTATTCAGGTAGGTGGTTTGGGTATTAAAAATACTAACTTGTGGAATTTCTGTAATATTGTAAGACATGTGTGGGCCATAGCACACAAGAAAGACAACATGTGGATTAGATGGGTGAGTTTTGTCTATATTAAGGATCATGACTAGTGGTCTTACATGCATCCTGTGGATTGTAGTTGGGTTAGGAGGGAAATCTGTGAAGTCAAGGATCAAATAGTTCTGCAAGGTTTGAAAGCTGTAATCATGAATATGCTTCATTTTTCTATGTCTAAATTGTACAAAGCTATGGATAGCCAACATGAGAAGGTTCCCTGGTGTGCTTTTGTGTGGAATAGGCTGACCATTCCTAAGCATTGTTTTATAGCTTGGTTGGTCATGAGAGATAGACTTAAAACCAAAGCTAGGTTGCTGCATATATATTGGTATTGCTGCTGATGACGTTTGTATTTTGTGTCGAGTTGAAAGTGAAACTTTGACTCATCTGTTTTTTGGTTGTTAGAAAATCCAACCGTTTTGGGAGAAACTGAAGC
Organism: Bassia scoparia; assembly: GCA_008642245.1. NCBI lineage: Eukaryota > Viridiplantae > Streptophyta > Magnoliopsida > Caryophyllales > Amaranthaceae > Bassia > Bassia scoparia. The sequence continues at coordinate 21,658 of SNQN01001394.1, forward strand.
AGTGGCTTCCTGGTTGGTTTAGTGCTTCTTATATGCAAAGCCTCCGAAAGGTGCAGAGAAGCAGAGGTTCAAAGTTCTAGAAGTTTTTTTGCTATGTAGTTCTCTACGCAGCTGTTTATATGACTTGGAAAGCCAAAAATGATATGTTTTGTTCACAATCTGTTTTAGACTGTAATAATCTTTTTACACATGTTGATGATTTGGTGTTAGGGAGGGTTAGGGAAGTTCTGCCTTCTAAGCTTTCTAGGAAAGATGTTAGATGGTTTGATCAGATTTCTGCTAGTAATTAGTTTTGTTTTGGCCTTGGTAACTCAAGGGGTGCCAACCTAGTTGGGATGTCTTGTTTACCTAGGTTGATTAGGGTGTAATGTTTTTTGGTGCTTAATGGTTTTTATTTTACATACATACATACATACATACATACATACATACATACATACATACATACATACATACATACATACATACATACATACATACATACATACATAC